>JAOYMR010000004.1:20553107-20579045 GCA_025802075.1 Tenebrosternarchus preto | reverse complement strand
CAGCTGGGACCCCAGACTGAGGAACTGAAGCAGAAACTGGAACAGCATCTGCAAGACTTCCAGAATCACATGGCACCATTGGCCCAGAACTTCCACACCCAGCTGGCCCTGAACAGTGAGGAGATTCAGCAGAAACTGGACCCCTATGCCCAGGACCTGAAGGTCCAACTGACTGCTCTCTGGGAGTCTTTTGCAAAGAGTAAACAGTAACCAAACATTTTGAATGCTTCATATTTGTTTTTAAAATACAATAAAATAACTTAACAAATGCCTTCTTTAAAAAATCTTCATTATTTTGTAAAACAAACAAACATTAAATACAACTTAAATTCATATCTCAATAACATGAGGGTGGAAAAGACTCACTTGCATACTAGATGTCTAAACACTATTGTTGATATCCAGCCAATAAAACTGTACCATCAAAATGGTTTCAAAATTATGCACTGGTTTTCCATCCTGGAAAATGCAAGTATGGTTTATATTCAAGTCAGTTATGATTAAACTGAAGTCTCACGCATTTGACTTGTTTAGGCAAACTAAATGGAACTTTGCAAATACACAAAGCTTTTATACTAAAGCTGGTGTATTTCAGTGTTAAAAGGTAGCTTTTGAGATGAGTGTTCTTAAATAATTTGCTTACATCCGCTCTAACTCAAGTAAATGATTGTTGTGGTTTTCAATAGATTAGGCTTTTGAATAAGGGGTATTTGACCTACACTAGTGATCTACTTAACATCCAAAACAATGATAAAAAAGATTAAGAAACACAGTGACATCACTTGTTAAAGAACCATTCAGTTGCATCATCATAGTTTGTCACACTGCTCAGATTGTTAGGGTAAATGTAGGTTTGCCTTCAAACCCAGATCAGCAATCCATTGTGATAATACTGTTGTGAACTTTATGTATTGTTATCTATTATAATTTATAAAAAATTATAAAGTAATTTTGAGAGACATTGTCATCTACTCAATTTCCTTGTGTTTGCTAAATGGATACAGAGAATTAACAGCTCTAGTCACAGTGACATAAAACAGTGAGATGATAATCTCACTTCAAGTATCACCATCTCATTTTCACTCATTCCAATTACAGATGTTAATCATTTCTATCCATATTATTAAAGTAATTTCCATTAACCCCTATCATAACAAGTATGATCTGGAACATAGTGTGACCTTGAGCATCTTTTTTATTACTTAAAACACTTGTTGCACATTAACAAAGTGAAATTGTGTTACAATTCCTTCCACCTACAATTCTAAATCAATTTAATTTCCAGAAAGATCTGAATGAGTATTTTGGAATAAGGCTTCTGGATTATAAAATATTCTTAAATACCATTTCTTCAAGGCATCATTTGTGATCATTTAAAATCAACTACAGCCATTATTTTTCTATAATTGATTTAAATATTGGTACATAGGTCAGTTTCAGTTTATCACTCACTTCATTATGTAAAATGTGTCCAGATTAGGTATGCACAAAGTGAAAGGAACTTCAACCCCAGTAAATTGATAGAAATGTGCTGACAATCTGAAGCTGATATTTAAGAAGTTCCCTTTCAATCTAATTTATCACAGTCCACAGTTGTTGTTTTTTTACTTATGATTTCTTTCCTGTTACAGTTAATTAAAATAAATAAAATAAGCATATGTATCGATTCAACCATTTTTCCCCATTTAGAACAGGAGAAATATGTAACATGTACTTTTGGAACCGTGTTGCAACGTGGAATGGAATATAGCAATAAAAGCATCTGTTCATGAGAACTTCGGACAGGGGTTGCTACTCAAACTCATTATGATGATTAACTGGATCATCTGACTAGATCCAAGTCATATAAATATCAGTTGTTTCCAAAGGCCTATTGCAGTCATCCAAGCCACAACCAAGTGAGGTGAGTCACTATCAGTTTGGGTCCTAGATATCACAACTGTTCAAGTCATGTTTGAATTGTATGTGGAATCTCTGCTCACTTCCATCTCCTTGACAATTTCAAGACTGTCTGTCTGCAGGTGCACTGGTGGGAAACCATGAAGTTTTGTGCTGTAATCCTTGCCCTGTTGGTCATCTCAGGTGGGATTTTTTGTGTCGTGAATAAATGATTTCATATACTGATGGCACTTAAATATGTTGTTAACCAGCAAGAAGGGCTTTCTGACTTATACATGATATAATGAGTTAATGAACGATTAGGGACCTTTTTCTAATATTGGGCAGCTCTTTTTGGCTATTTTGGCTGCCCATTGTTATTACTGAGCATTGTTACTACTGACCATGTTTTGGCTACACAGTAGATTTAAAGCAAGTAGTAAGTAAAGTCTTGTAGTTTCTCATTCACTAGAGAAACTGACTGTATTTTCCTTTGCTTTCCTTACTTAATAGGCTGTGAGGGGCGGTTCCTATTTCAGGATGAACCCAAAGCCCGCTGGGAGGAGGTGGTGGATCAGTTTTGGGAGTATGTGTCTGATCTGAGCTCCAAGGCTGAGGACATGAAAGACAGCATCCAGACCTCCCAGCTCGGGAGAGAACTTGAGTGAGTATGGCAAAACATATGGAAACTTTATAGTAGGAATCCATTTTTGCTTTCATTAGAGAACTGTCTGAATGCACAACGTATCATTTAATTTCCAAGGAATAGATAATTATCAAAGTCCTGTATACCAAAGAAGTGCCGTTCACTGCCAGAACAGCTTTCCTCTAGTCAGTTTGTCTGTGATTCAGACAAAATCTTTTATGTCATTGCTCCAGCACACTGATTAGTGACAGCATGTCAGAGCTGCAGATGTACTACAATGATGTGCACACCAAGCTAGCACCCTATGCCCAGGAAACAACACAGAAAGTGCATGAAGACCTGCAGCTGCTAGCCAACAAACTCCACATGCATATGGAGGAGGCAAAGGAGCGTGTCACTGAATACAGCCAGGAACTTCAAACCATGGTGGAGCAGAATGCAGATGATGTCAAAACCAGGGCCAACTCTTACATCCGAAAATTAAAGAAGCGTCTGAACAAGGACACCCAGGAAATTAACAAGTGAGTTCAATAAAGACACTCACTTTTATAGGTTAAGGACCATTCCAGAGAACAATTAATTTAATACAACAAGATTAATTTATTTTTAGCTCATTATGTGACAATCAATAATAGACATTTGCTTGACAAGAGCCAAAGACGTTTTCAAACCATTCATTAAAATCACAAGGTCTTATGTAGGTGAGGTATTTCTGACAAGGCTGCTATTTTGAACCAGCTCTTAAATGTATGAAAGGCAGGATAGTGCCCATCTTAACACATTGCTTGCAGTTTAAAGAAATGAAACAGAAATGAAAAAAGCTCCTTTTTGTTTGCAACTGTGGATAATTATTGAAGCATAAGGCTGCTGAATTCTTTATTATAAAGCAATTTTCTCAATTTCTGAATTGTCCCTAAGGAAAGTGGCCATGTACCTCGAGGAAGTGCAGACTCATGCTGTTGAGCGTGTGGACAGCATGAGGGATCGCTTCGATCCCTACATTGATACAATAAGGCAAAATGCTGAAAACAAAATCACTACCATCGGTGAGATGCTGAAGGTCCAAACTGAAGAAGTGAGGGAGACATTGCAATCTCATTTGGAGAGTCTTCGAGAGCAAGCAGAGAAGACCAAAGTGCACGTGCATGCCACACTTCAAGACAAAGTAGAGGAACTACAAAGCTGGTTCCAACAATTCACTACCCAAATTGGAGAGAAGCTGCAGACCATTATGGAGACCTTTAACCCAAATGCCCAAGAACTGACTAAATGAGAAAGTGGACAGAAAAATATTAATTTTTTAAATAAGCATTTATGCTCAATCAAAATAAAGCTAAATAACTTAAAATAAGACCTAGCAATGTATTGCATCACAAGAGCAACTGTCAAATATTCTGAAGTAGTTATCTACATGAACATCTTTAGTAATGTGAAACAATCTATTGTAAGAGCAGTTTAACATGATGTGTAGGCTAAATTCGTTTGCATTATGTAACTCAAAAGTATATGTACCAAAATTTCCCAAAACAAAGAAAACTAACAAAACTGTTTACACTTAAGGTGAGATATATTAAAAAGCCTATTTGCAATGCTCTACAAAAATGTTTTTAAATAGAATTTAATACCCGGCGTCGTTACAATATACTTACTCAGCCAGTGAAACTGGCATGAAAAGTTGAGACTAGCTGAGACTAGCCTACATGTTGTAAACAGAACATTGGTAATGTTATGCATCTTTGGCAAATTTCAGTATTAAAGTAAAAGAAATCGTTATTTTGCGATATTTTCCAAATATTTTGTATTTTGAAATGTCTGGGTTTTTTCACCTTTGACCGACTCATGAACTTTAGAGGAATGTAAATGAATGCGGTTTGCTAACTATGACTCTGGCTGACCTAAAGTAAACCCCATTTATAGCTCATGTGAATTTATAACTCATGAAATATAACAAAACTGCAGCCAACATCGCTAGCTTCCGGTCTTTGCGGATGTTGTGTTTGGATACAACCGCCGTCGAAAATACAGCGCCGCAGGCTATTAAACGTTTGCATCATATAGGAACCCATGCCGATTATAAAGTCCCGTTAGCGATTATATTTTGGACGTCGATGAAAATGAGCAGTGTTAAACCAAGAATTGTGTGATGCCATGTGGAGCGGTGAGTGCATGGTGATTTCTGCTGGGTTTTGCTGGTGGGGAGGGTGAAGGTGGTCGACATGGACATAAGCGTGCTAGCCATCTACTCGGCCAGCTGAACATCTAACTAGTTGGGTAACTCACGTCATTTAAAGCATGCTCAGCTGAAATATCAAACCAGACAATATCTGTAGCCATAGTCTCTACGATTCATACTTATTCAGTATAAAGTGTCGCTCATGTTGTGTGTGTGCAAAAATATAATGCGGCTTGAGAAGTAAAAAGTAGCTATCTAGCTAATTCAACCTTGCTATGTTAACTAGCTATGCTATATGCTATAGAAGTAAATTGGATATATAGTCGATAGTTAGCTGGCGTGTGAAAGTATCGCCATTTATACAACTGACTGGTAGTTGCTGAATAAATGATGTAGTAGACGACACTACACCGTAACCAATGTGTTCTTTAAAAAATATGGTCATTTCACCCCAGAGGTACAGTGCGTTTTTCTGTTGTTTTTATAGCATATTTTCTAGCTAACAGTCTGAATAAGTTAGTCATTTAACTAGCTATAGCTTTCACGTTATCTGACATGGAGTCGATTTAATTGTATACCCCATTGTAGCTTGTAGCTAGAATATTTTTGATTGTTCAATTATAGTATTTTTCAGCAAGTTACACAGCCATCTAGCTAATAAAAAGTAATCGGGGTTTAATAGTTGCCGTCGCCCTGGTTTAAACAGAACTAGTTTTAGCATGGATGCAAGAGTAGCTGCTTTGGCTCTGGGCTTAATAGCAGCTACCAGTTTTATCCTATCTGCAGGTAGCTGCTGTTTTGTATGGAGGCTGCGTAATATTCTTGGAAATTTCGTATGCAAATATACCCTAGGGGTGTCAAATTTGGATCTTGGTCAGACACGGAATTTTGTTTTAGCCTACCTACTTTAAACGCTTGGTATCCGGATGGTGAGTTCATATGTGAATCTTACGTGTTAGCTAAATCAGGGAACACACCAAAGTCAGCATTTTGCCGTGCCTCTCCAAGACAGCAGACCGACAAGTCGATTTACCCATAATGTCAAGCCGTGAGATGCGTCTACGTTATCCACAATTAATAGTATTGTTGATGAGGTCAGGTACTAATTTCACATGGAATGAAATGCATTACATGACAATTCATAGCTCTATTGAAATGAAGTGCCCAGAAAGTGTTTCCTTAATTAGTGTTACATATACCCAAACTCACTGATAAATCGGGACACATCCGGGTTACTGCCTACAGTACTAGTCAGGTGATGAACTTGGTCCTAAAGTAGTGTATTCATTTCATTTTACATTGCTTTCGTATTTAAAACTAACGCACATGATATGGCAAGGCTAGACAACACCTAGTTGTCATGCAAGAAATACCAGGTAACGTTAGATACATGTTAAAGCCAAAAATGGTTGTTTAAAGAGTGCCTCTCGCAGAAATACCAAATATAAGTGGAATTTCATCTTTTACCTGAGAGAGTCTGTGTTCTGTATGACAGCATTTTTTTTACTAGTAGCCCAAGTCTGTACTTTAAGTAAAATGACTGTTTTTGGCTTGACAGAAATATTTAGCAATAATCTAAAAGTTTAGCATCTGTTTGCTTTTCCCCCTTTATTAGAATTGTTTAATTATGCAGTACTCCGAGTAATGCTTGAGTATTATAAAGTCTGTTGTATATGTTCAAATAATAAAATGGGGAAACAGAAATCCCAGTCTGTATATGGCTATTACAAAATACTGACAAAATGAGATTACTGTCTTTTTCTTGAAAAATAAATTGTAAATAAATCTTTGGGTAGTTTGTTGTGCCATATAGATGGTACACTCACTAAAGCCCTGAGCATGAACAGTAATAAATTAGTTTAGTGACCTTTGATTGGTGTGTACTTTGATTTGACTGTGATGCATTAACCTATTTGAATAGGTTAATGCATTGAATAGGTGTTTCTTTAACCTGCACTCATGCTTTTCAGTAATGGCAAATCTCAACACAGTGTTTTTGTGGATCTTCCATTCTGCTTGTACAAAGTACTGGGCCTTAGCACAACTCCTTTAACATTGCCTAACCACAGGAAAGCTTTCTAAGGATGTATGGAATTGGCTCTCCCTCTAGTGGCAAATGAATGGATAAAGCTGCTGATGATTAAATTGCTGCCAAAACAGTTACTTCATCTGGTTTATGAAAAATCGTAATTTCCAATGTTCGTTGATATTGTAGCGCAATTATTATAATCGCTAAAGTAAAATAAGTAAAATAATACTGCATTTGAGCTTAAACAATTCATGTTCCTAAGAGCATGCGTGCCATATATCTACTGGAAATTTTCTTATGAATGAACTGTGCTACAACATGTTAGCTTTCTCTGCTTATAGACTTAGTTAATTACTTAGTTAGGGTTAATACAGTGATTTATGAATAAGCTTTGCTTATTCGTTGCTAGAATCCATTAAGAAAGATTATATGTTGGTGTTTTTTTTTTCTTACAGATATGTATTTTTATTCTTTTTTTGGCTGCAGATGGAAATTAAGAGTTAAGGCATACTATCTATACTATACTATACCATCCAGATTCATAAAAGTATGGATGGCAACTTTCCTCCATGGAGTGTCCAGGGCAGACTTGGTGAAGAAGGAGCCTATAATACATCACAGGAATGCCAAGGATTGGATAATGATAAGAATATTTCTGCGCACTATGGAGGTGCGACAGTGGATGGGAATTATAGGGAAAGCCTATTTCCCCATATTATATGGCCACAAATACCTCAGAACAAGGTATGTGACGTATTTTGTTTACTGAATTGTTTAAGCCTGAAGCAGAATTGAGTCTGTCGTCTAAAATTGTAAATATTGTAAACATTTCTAGGAGGCAGACCTGACAAGAGAAGTCCTGTCTGTTGAGGTTGAATCATCCTTCACACACAGTGCCTCCAAGACTCTTTCTTCTGATTGCCAAGGACTCCCTTCAGGAACAGAAGCTGATTCTGGGAAACATTTATATTTCCCAGTTAATCAGCATCCCATTAGGTCCAACACTGGAGATGTGGCAGAGAATTATGGAGAAAGAACTGCTGCAGAGAGGAGAGAGAGATATAGATTGATCAGTGACAATTTACCTGCTGGATCAGTCAGTGATGCACATGTATCAGTTCAAGAAAAGGTAAAACACTGTCTGAAATGGGAGCTCACTTTGTTAAAAAAAAAAACCATATGTTCAGTTTTTTTATTGTTGTTATTTTTTTAATTCACAGAACCAGGATATAGTAAGGGGCAACTCTTCCAATTGGACATCTGTAATCAAAGAAGCTTTAGAAATGAGCAACGGCATGGAATTGGAACAAGATCTATCAGTGGACATGTGTAGAAGTCCAGTAGTTTATGAGGAACCAGAGTCAAGAGTACTGGAACCGATGAAGGACCACTTTCATTCTCTGGAGCACATGTCCAGTGTTCAAGAAGGAGACAACAGAAAAGAAGTTAACAGAGCCTGCGATTCATCTGTTACTGTTTTATCAGATGGTGCAAAGATGTTACTTATTGAGTCAAAAGAGGATGTCCGGCAAAGGGTAGGTGTTTTACTGAACACCTTTTCATATAAATGATTAACCTGATTCCATTTTTGCAAGTTGAAGTTTTCATTTGTTTTCCTTTCACACTTGCAGAGAGTAATCCAGGAGCTGTACTCTTTCACTGATGGCTCATCTGCGAATGACAAGATTCTGAAAGGGACCGAAAGTAGCACACTTGAGCATTGCTCGTTACGGGAATTCCATAATGACACTGAGGTTTGCTCTCTGTTACAGCATACAGTTACAGAGCAGGCAGAGGCTTCTGATATTACTAAGAAACCTTGTGTGTCAGATACGTCAGGTCTGATCAGGCTTAAAGTGGAGGAGCAGTCTAAAAATCTGTATGAACTTGCATCCAATGGCCCTTCACTCCTATCAGACAATTGTGGGAATGAAGATGGCACAGTTCCATCAACTGATGCACTATTAAGACTAAATGCTGAACATAGCTCTTACAGCATAGGACATGCTGAGTCTTGCAAAAATGTCAAACTTGGAAAATGTACAGATAGCCAAACTAAGTTTTCTGAAGAGTATTTCTCTGAAGGTGACAATGCAACACTCCCTAAAAGCTTTAGCCAACCTGATGATGTTTTAAAGGTCCAAGTTTCCCAAATAACAAAACTTGAATCTGATGGCCAGAACCTAAGGAATACCACTAATCTAATCAGTCAACATGGATATGCTTGGTCAGAAACTAATGTAAACCTTAACAATTCAAAATTGCAAAATGAGAAGCTAGCAAGGCCACTGAGTGGACTGATGGCAGTGGAAGAAAACTGGTGCTCAAATTTAACAGAGGCAACAAGTATAAGCAATAACCAACTCTGTCCCTCAAAAAGTAATCTTCACAATGAGAAGGTGAATGCACTTCGACCATGTGTTTTCGACAGTAATTCTGCTGAACCAAGCTGTGTTTGTTCATCTACCTCTGTCAGTAAACTTGAGGACCTTGTACATAACCTGTGCAAGGTAATTCCTCCTACCCCCACACTCAAATCTACAGAGCCCTGTCAAACTCAAACGGAAAGTACAAATGAGATAGTATCTGAGAATGAAGGTTCAAATCTACCTCCTAGAAAAGAGGTATGCCTAAATTATCTGTCAAATGCTGAATGTAGGCTAGAAAAAGAAGCAGCATTTACCAATAAAACCCTCTCTGCTGTTCCACGAATTCAGAAGGTGGAAAAAAAACAAAAGAAGCCAATCAAAAGGGAAAAAACGGCTGATTTATATGCTCATGGTAAAGGAACAGGTATCAGCTGTAGCACTCAGCAACCTCACAACATGGAACCTCAGGAACCTTCTACGTCCTTTGTTTCAACAGCTGAGTTGAAACACTCAGATACAGCACCATCTACAAAAAATGCAAAGTTGTTTTTAAGCACACCAAATAAACATGACTTTGCAGCAAGCCAAACTACAGAAAACTTTGCACAAATATCTAAAACACTTAATAGATCACCAAGGAAAACATTGGCCCCCAGCAATATACTAGACTTTCCTGAACCTTATGTGTTTGAAAATGTACAGGGTGCTTCACACCCAATCATCTCTGAAATTGTCCAATCAACTCCAAACCCACAAAATGCTTTGAAAAAGCAGAAAATTCGAAGAAGAAAAAAAAAGTTGGGTTGTCAGACATTAACTGGACAAGGCCAAAAAACGGGTGAAAAGACTTCCGTCTTTCAGCCAATGGCCTGTGATGGTGCTGAAATGCAGGTCACCCATAAAAGTATCACTGATCTCTGTCCCAAGAGAAACCTTGAGATCTTGTCAATAAAAAAACAAGATGAGACTGAATACAAGAGGGTCAGCCTCACTACTGATGTCCCACTGAGTACAAAGAGAAGGCAAAGGATACCAAAGAAAATTGCAATGCAATGTGGTAAAATCCTGGTCACTTCCTGCAGTTCATCCATTCGAAGTTGTGCATCACCAACCAAAAAATTACACTTGCAACAGGACACATTCTTTAGCTCATCTAAGAGGACAGAGATCCAGAATGTAAAACAGTGTAATGCTGTTGCTTTTATTAAGCAAGAGATGATTAATATAGTGGATAATAATGAAATGCAGGGTGGCATCAATTCTGAAACGCTTCCAGATAATGCTGTTCCTGTTAGTGAGGATAAGAAGAGCTTACCGACTATGAAGCAAAGAACCAAGAGGGCACTGAGAATTGATGACACGTCTACCTTTAATCGGAGTCGTTCTTCATGTGAAGATTCATCACAGTGTACAGACAGTACTTCAATGATTGCAAGTAATAGAAGTACCAATATTAAAAAGACAAGATGTGTCAAAAAAATTAATCAGGAAACTAAGAATGATGTAACAGTCGATAACCACACTATTGATCATGGTGTTTACAAGAGCCCTTTGCATTCTTCAGCTGTTATACCAGTCACTCAGACTGGGATCACCAACGTAGACAGCTCAGAGGTAATGCCAAAGAAGCCAAGAAAAAAAAAAGTTTCAGAAGTCAAGAATAAGAATGCAGAAACACCCACAGCCAGCCAAGCTGTATCCCAACAAGAAAATTCAGTTTTTCCATTAATGTCAGAAAGTTTGGAAAGTAGAATAACTTCCACAGCAGATTTTTCAGTAAAAGCAAAACGACTATCAAAAAAATCCTGCAAAAAGGAAACAAATACTGCTACCAGTTATTTGACAGAGGGCCCTTCCTCCTGTAACAAATTTGAGCCAGTGAGTTCCCTTTCGGTTTCTGAGACCAGTTGTGTAAATTTGAGTGTGCAGAACATCAAGAAACCGAGGAAAAGGAAAAGCTCAAAACCACAGGGTGAATCTACAAAGCCTGAATCACACCTTTCTTTATTGGAGCAAGGTAACCGAGCTCCCTGTATTGTGCACCAGAGATCAATGAAATGTATAAAAATGCAAATCAACAAAGATGCTAAATGTATCAAGTCAGCTAGTAAAGTTAAAACTCCCCGGGTGCGTTCAGAGGATGCCATTACTCCATGTATTGTTTCAAACACACAAAAAAAGACTGTGAGAAAAAAATCAAAAGAATTCAAGAAAGAGAATGGCCAGAAAGCACAAGATCATAGTGACACTCAAATAGATTCCACACAAAACTTGGCTCAGGGTATGGTCAGCACACCAGATTTGCAGCTTGATTTCTGTATTATGAAAACTTCTGAAAAACTTCTGAAATGTGATCAGAATAAAGCTGTAGTGAAAAAGAAAGCAAAAAAATCCCAGAAAAGCACAAAAAACACTGGAACAGTTGATCCTTATTTGTTTACAGAGACTGTGTCCCCAGTAAAATTGCAAAATGCAGTTCAACCTATGCCTTCGATTAAAATTCAACCAGAGAAACTGTGTGACACAAACAAGAAAGTCAGAAACAATTTAAAGAAGTCAGGGCAACAAGAATCTGGAACCAAGAAACATCCTCTTGTTTGGAAGACTGGTACCAAAAATGTGAAGCTGGAACCTGAAGTTTGCCAGGAAATGCCTGTTACTCAATGCCAAGTGTCAGATACTCTTAACAAGGAAATAATATCAGTTAAAGTAGATCCCCCCAAAGACCATTCTACTGAGTTATGTCAGCGTGATCTCATAAGAATTAAAAATTCTCTTCAAGTGAAAAAAAGAGTTGGACGTCCCTTTAAAAGGAAGACGCTAATTAAAATGGCTAAACTACTGTCAACAATACAAGAGCCTTCAGAAAGCATAACTGTCCAAGATCTACAGAAAGTCCCTCAATGTGACTCTTCTAAACATTTAATGCAGATAGAAGAAACACGGACGGATTCACCCATGAACACCTCTAGAAAATCATGCCGATCAAGGAAAAATAACTCCTATTTATCTGAAAACACACACAACTGTTCTAATAATATTGTGTTATCAGATCTTTGTAAGAGTCATGCTAATCTTGAGGAGACAGTCATCTCTCATCCAGCAACTGCCATGGATGGTGGAACTCTTAACTCTAACTGTCTTATTTTTAGTGGTGCTGGAAAGAGATCTGCAGGTCGTGGAAGACCTCCAAAGAAGCAGAGAAAATCTACAACTTTAAGAGCACAAACAGAACAAACGGCTGCTTTGGATGAACCTGAAAAAATAGAGGATATCTCATCAGAAAAATCATCAAAGATAAATAAATCAAGGAAATCCTCTGTAACAAAGAAAAACAACCCAAAAAGCAAGATTTTGTCCATTCCTCCTATGGAATGTGGTAGTGCCTTTGACAGTGCAGATGTTAAATCTGTACCTGCAAATTTGGTAAAACGGAAAATTGGCCGGCCCAAGAGAAAAAGAGTGTTGTTAAAAATTGCCATCAGCAGTAGGTTAGAAAAAGCCCTTGCCGAGTGGAATATTTCTAGTCCAGCTGATATGGTAAACCTGCCACTAACTGTTCCTGTGCATTCAAGAAGAGGAGGCAATAAGTCCAAAATGAAGTCACCAAACTTGCAACTATCAAATTTAAGGCAATCCAAAAGACTGGCAAAAGTCAAAGGAGTTCAGCAACCTCATCTTAAAGTAGCAAACAAAATCTCATCAAATAGTCAAACGGTGTACCAAAGAGATATGAAGAAAGCCCAAAAATCCAGTAAGAGGAAAGGTGACCCCAGCAGTTCGAACGTCCATGAGCCTCTAACTAATCAGAGTAACTGCAGTGTTGCTAATGAAAAAGATCAAACCACAGATGAAGATAGTGGAGGGGTTTCTGGCTCAAGTCTTGGTCACCATCTAAAAATATCAAAGAACAAAGAAACGCAGATTTCTTCTGTAACTAGGAAGCGAAAAGTCAAGAACGAGATCATCTCGAGTGCAAAGTCACTGAGTAGCCATACAAAAAAGAAAGTGAAGAAATGTGATCATAAAAGACGGACAACAAAGCAGCAAGCAAATGCTAAGTCTGGAGAGAATCCAGGTATAAAAACAGGATCCAGAAGTAAGATCACAAAATTTAAAAATACCATTGGCCAGGTACCCAGCAGGAAAACAATGGGTAAACAATTGCAGCAGAAGATGAGTGAAAGTGACAAATTGTTAGATCTTTCTGAAGATGCACTCAAGGCTGAAATGCATAAAGAAGCACTTTTCAGAGATGAAGAAAAGAGTTCAAAAGATTTTCATACTGACACTAGTAAGACACTACTGAATTCAGAGAAAGGGACATGCATTGCCCTATTGACAAACTCGGTTCCCAAGTTAAATAAGAATGTGAAAGGTAGAGCACACAGAAAAAAGACATGTTCTGATAAGAGGACCAAGGAGAAAGTTCTCGGCATTAAGCCAAATGGTGGTGATGCCTTTGAACTGTCTCAGAAGTCTGATAATACAGGATTTCATTCTAGCAAAACTGACAAGGCACATTATAACAAAAAAGCAAAAGACCAAGTTTCAGAAAAAATTCTAATAGATGCAAGTGTCAAAGTATCGGATCAGCATGAACACGCATCGAGTTTAGAAACCGTAGGGAAGGATGTTACACTGGAAAGCTCATTTGGAAAAAAGTTTGTTAGCGAGGTTTTTTCACATCAACATCCTCAAGTTCAGAAAACTGATGGATTTACTCAATATTGTGAGGAAGACTACATGACAGCATTAAACAAAGACACATGCCTCACAGCTGTTAAGACTCCAAAGAGGGGATCGCTATCAAAAGGAATAGTCAAAAAAACTATCACTTGTAAATATTGTAGTAGGGTCTTTCATCACATCTCGGCGTATACTGTTCATAGACGCATTCATACAGGTGAAAAACCTTACACATGCAAGCATTGTGGAAAGAACTTTGCTCACCTCTCCAAAATCAAATCCCATAGAAAGGTTCATATGCAGCCTATATCTCTGAACTGTCCTTGCTGTACTAAAAAGTTCACTCAGAAATATGATTTGGTATCACATTTTAAGGTTCACTTACAGGAATCACAGCAAAATCATAAACCAGACAAAATTATCCAGTGCAAACCCAAATCACTATCAGTTGATAACAATAGCCTTATTTGCAAGATTTGTGGCAACAACTTTACTAACAAATTTATGTTGAAAAGCCATATGCACATCCATAGAAGAGAGAAGCTCCTGTCTTGTAAAGTTTGTGGAAAGAAATTTCAGAAGTCTTTGCACCTTGTAGCCCATGAGAAAACACACTGGCCTGTTAAACCATATGCCTGCTCCATTTGTGGTAAAGGGTTTAATCGGCTCAAGGCACTGAAAAAACACTCCCAAGAGCACACAGGTGAGACCCCTTTCTCCTGTTGTCACTGCAGTCATGCTTTCTCCGACCTCTCTGCTCTAAGAGCACATCAAGCATCCAAATTATGCATTGGTAAGCAAAGATTAAATGGGAACCACCATGACATTGAAGGCTTTCTAGTCTATCAGGGAGTTGATGGCCAAATAAATGCACCAGTTTTCTTCAAATGCCAGATATGCAAGCAGCTCTATCAGAAATGGTGCCAGTATACTCTTCACCTTCAAACCCACACAAAGTCTCCTCCATATCTTTGTTTCTCTTGTGGCCAAAGTTATGAGAAGGATTCTGAAGTCATTGTTCATTGTAAGGTGTGCTGTCACTCAAGTGGGGAGGAAGTGTCATGTGGTGCATCACTTTCTGATGTCTTGCATGGTGACGCCCAGAACTCTACTTACTACCAGAGTAATTCACAGATTAATCGCTGTTCTTTACAGACTTCCACAACCAAAAGTTCTCAATCAAGTGTCATGCAGTCTGAGGAGAATTCCCAGGCGCATGATAATTCCCTACCAAGAACAGAACAGTTGACTTCTCAACCATGTCCTGTTATGAAGGACTCATCTTTGCCTGAAACTGTACACCTGCCTAAAGATGATCAGTTAATAATTAATTCCAGTCCTGCATCACCATCTGTGATGAGCTGTGCATCCTCAAATGACTCTTTGGAATGCATAGAAATCTCACCAAGTCTCTGGAAGTTTGAGTGCCCACGTTGTGGTCAACGGTATGAGCGCTACAGAGCTTTGTATGCTCACATGCAGACACATGCCCCTGGTTTTAGATATGTTTGTGGACGTTGTGGAAAGTCTTTTGAAAGGTGGAACAGACTTTGGTTGCACCAGCGTATTCACCGTGTGAAAAGCTGTTGCTATTCTTGTTCGCAGTGTAACCTTCAGTTTACGTTCTTTAGTTCATACAAAGACCATTTGATGAGCCATGCAGGAGAAAGGCCTTTTGGCTGTCCCTTATGCCCCCAGACCTTTGTCCATGAAGAGGGTCTTCATGCTCACCAGTGTGCACTTCATCAGTTGTCAAAAAGCTTACAGTGTGATGTGTGTGCAAAGAGTTTTAGTAGTTTGAGGAACTTGGTTAAGCACAGTCTCCTTCACAATGGTACCATTTCTCACCAGTGTCTCACATGCAGTCTCTCCTTTACAAATAACAAAATCCTACAGGAACATTTAAAGATGCACAGTAATTATCTTGGTCTCCCCCTCCCTGATATTCCACCAGAGCCCTTGTCATACCCATACAACTGCAAAAGATGTAAAGCCTGCTTCTCAACTGGGGATCTGCTCTATGCCCATCAAATATGTCATCCGCCAGGTTCAAAGAGTCTGTCCAAAGTTTGTTCTACCCACACAAATGAATCTACCTCATTATTAGATGGAAGCCCTCATCCTTGCAATGAATCCATAACTCCATCTATAAGCAAGTCTCTGATATCAACTCTGAACCTTGATGCCATTCCAGATGATGAGAGCCTTTACACTTACCCCCACCCTGACAAGCTCTATGTGACACCAATTCTATCAAGTGTACGCCTCCAGATTATTAATTTGGACTCTGAGGATGAAGAGCTCCAGCAGACATCAAGCAATGGGCCTATTTCTCCAAGCATCACGTCTAGAAGTGGTCTTCCAGGACAAAAAGTACAAGACAGCACTCAACTTTGTACAGAAACTGACACAACAGACCTACCTCAAGTTTTGGAAAGCCCACAACCTTCTTCTCAGTCTCCACACACTGAATGTATGCCAGCACTCCACAAAGAAACAATAACCGGTAACATCCAGGACAAAGCTATTCCTAATGATCTTACTTGGACAGATAAGTTTGTGCAAATGAGTGTGTTCTTGGAGGGACCAACCACCAGTGTAAACACAGAGGAAAATGGGGAGCAAAAAGAAAGCTTTGAATGTGTGGACTGCTCTGAACAATTACGCAGTCTTGAAGAATTACATGGACACTACTTTTTACATGCATTAGGAAATAAATGCCTACACATAAATTAAAAAAACTATTCTGACAAAGAGAGTGGATATACAGGTATGTCTGTTTCATTAAGATAAGCAACCTTAGCAGACACTACTGTTTCAAAACACAGGTCAAACATTTTCATATTTTTATGAAAGGCTCAGTATTATGAATGTTAAAATAAAATTATGTGACATATTCAATGTAAAAAGAATGTTCCAAACAGTATTTGTTATATGTTGTAAGTTCCATTTCTTTTTGTGGAGTTATTTACATGTGATCAGATATCACTTCAAACCTTTTTGTTGTGAGACTGGAGATGTTTTAGTGTTATCAAAAATGTCCAAATGACTAGAATTATGTCTGTCATTGATACCATAATGTAAAAAAAAAATCCCTAACATTCATCATCTATTTGAATGCTATATAGTTTGAACTTGTGCCTTTAACACTTCAGCATTAGTGCCAACTTGATCTAAAAAGTTGGTATAGAAGTGGTACACATTGGTCTACATAAACTGTTTATATACATTCACTGTTATCAGTATACATGGACCTGTATATATTGTTACAAACCTGCACTGGAACTCGTACTAGGAACATTTTTGTATGTTTTCCCTTTATTTTCTCTTACAGTGATTATTATGGTTAAATACTGCATCAGTAAAAAGGTAACCATGGCCATTTATAGAGAAACAGATAGCAAATGGTTTCAACTGAGGTAAAATGGGCACTAACTGGTCTTTAGTTTTGTGTTGTGTGTACCGTACGTCAGAGTTCTGACACTTTGACATTTTCCTTTGAAAATTCTTTAGATTTATTTTTTTAGATTATACATTTTCTTTTAAAGGATCTTAATAAAAACTAGCAGTTACTCTTGTCATTTTGTCAAGTTAATGGAAAGGCTGATTACTGATTTTTTAAAAATTGGGACTACTTTCCCCTTAGATTTTTATTAATACTGGGCTTTACCAAAAGAAGAGCAGTGAAAAATAGCGGTGTTTATATTTAAACCAAATCTTTAATGGAAATAGAAAAGGAGGAGGGAGGGGAGGGGGGAAGGAAATCAGCTGTGAACACAGAGCAAGCAAATCACAACGGGGGAACAAAAGAAATAGCAAGCTGTGTACATTTGAGGTATAGACTGCCAATATCTCACTTAAATTGTATGCATCCAGAGTTGTTTAAAAATTTTTTAGGGCATCCATTCCTTATAAAGCCTGTCACTAAGCTTGTTTTCTGGGACATTTATGGTAATGTCAAACTGCCCGTTTGTTTGGTTGGGCTTGTTTCTTTTGTTTCTCTCTCAAATGTCTTGTCTATTGATACCAGTTGGTTACATCAGTGTCTAGGGAGATTATTTCTTCTTGTCCTCATCTTTTTTGCCATCCGGTTTGGTTCCGCTCTGAGAAGCCAAGGAACCCATAGCATTACGAATAGCTTCGTTGTTGGGGTCTACACCAGGCAGATTCTCCAACACACTTTGGAGAAACTCTGGATCCTGCATTACATCATAGTCGTCCTCCTCCTGTTAACAATACAAAGATGATGGGAAGATGTATAGTGGATAGGGACAAGATATTAATTAAGGTAATCTGAGAGGTGGACTGTACCTTAGCTGATTCCGCTGTATCCATTGGTGGTCCTGTATCCATTGATTCACCAAATTCTGGAGGGGGGGGGGGGTTTACAGGCGTACAAGTTACACTTCCAGTGTAGAACTCCATGTAATTTATCAATAAAAGGAATATAGGTTTTAACATATCAGACGTTGTATTAAGGCTGGGATTAAAATTAGCAAAACTCAAGCATTCCAGAGATCGGCAACATTATTACAAATTAACGAGATTCAGCAAGAAGACACATGAAGGACTATGCAGACTCACCTCCCCCAGCCAGGGACATCTGCATGGCATATGCAATCTGCTCCTCCTCAGTCATGCTGCTGAAGTCTGGTAGTGAAGGCACACCAGTCTCAGGCTGAGACACAGACATCTTCAGGAGAGCCTCCTCAGATTCTAAGACAGACAGTCAGACGCATATAATCATGTTCCTCAATCATGGATTCAAAGAAAAGCCTAACTGAACAGACAGAACCTGCAGCAGAGTTAAATATTTTCATGAACCTCAGCATGTAGTGGTCAAATGTGTTTGATGTACAGTTTGTTTCTTTAATTTTGCTCTAAAGCTAAAGTAATCAAATGAGTACTGGATGTGTATTTCACTCAGTGTCTCTCAAATACACTCCAAAGTCTTCATACACTTTACCTCTTAATAATATCCAGTTCTTAAGCAATCACAGACTTTGTTAAGGACAAAGTATGACTTCTAGAAACTGATCACTGAACAGCTGAATCATTAACACTCAGGGTTCCCATCTTGTTCATGAGTACGCTGAGCATGATTAGCTGCTGCTTCACACTAATGTGTGTCTCAAAAGTTGTGTGTATTGGAAAGTGTCCTTGAGTATGAGGAAGGTACGACACAAACTGAAGTTCATTCATGCAGAACCACCTTTTCTTAACACAGATTAACAATAAGCACCACAAGGTTCAACGTTGTGCAAGTGATACGAGAGCTACACTTGGATCTTATTTGGTAAATATAAATTTGAAAATCATGGCCTACCCCTTGCTCTTTCATAAAACTCACCATTTTAAATTAGGATTACATAGCTTGACAAGGTCATGTGAAACTACATACTAAGAACGTTTAAGCATGTACTTGCAGAAAAGATTTTGGATAAAGTAACAAACAAATGCAATGGCTAATGAACTGCAGTCAAAGGTAACTGTGTAAATGTAATATCTTCACAGAATTTTCCCTTTAGGCAGCAGACACCACCAAGCAGTTTACTTATCCTCCCAATGGATCAGTACCATCGGCTGTAGGGGTGGGAATGCCTGCTTCGGCTGCTGACTGGGCAGCAGCTCTGCGAGCCTCCTCTTCCTGCCGCTGCCTCTGTTCCTCCATAGAAACACGGAGGGCCTAACGGAGGGAATAAAGACAGCAGTCCAATGTGTGTTCAAACATGGGCAGGTCCACATATGTACCTTTAGTGATTGGGCTCCTTAAACAGAAAAGGAAGAAAATCTTATGCCGTATTATTTTGACGTTATATGATGGTCTGCAGCCACAGACTTCCTGTACTCTCCTTGCATTGTATATTGAACAAAGCTATATAGGGGGAGAAAATGCAAACATTTTAAATTAAAATTAAGTTTGAATACATTTGTGAAGCTAAGGGATATTCACAGGATCAGTTACAGATCAGTTATTTTATCACCACCTGTATAACAACTAATTATCTAGCTGTACGTGACAGACCCTGTCGCAGGGCCTTACCGACACGTTACCCTCATAGGCAATTATTATTTTGTCAAAAGGACAGGAACACGTTTCTAACGTTTCTGTTAAAGATTATGTTGCATGTCCTCGGCTCAAACATGCAGTACCACAAAGGTTAAAGTGGCAGATCAAGTGCTGCTTTGAACACAGTCTTCTTTCATCCAAATCAGTGGTAGGTGAGGGACACACAGTCATGCTCACGCCCCACTCGCTCAGTCTTACCAGGGCGAGTTCAGGGTCAGCACTCGGGTCCACTCCAAACTCAAAGTCACTGGCGCCCAGTCCCATCATGGTCCCGCCCTCACCCGCCAGAATGGGCGAAGAGAGTAGAGCGTCCGCCAGGCTGGGGCCGGGTGGCACCGTGACCAGGTGAGAGCCTGTGCCCTCCTTCCCATTCAGAGTGTTGACAAACGCAGTGAGCTTCTCAGTGTTCACTTCCTAGAGAACGAGTACAGATGAGAAGAGGGTAAGACCTGATCCACGGTGGGGAAAATGAAAGAACAAAATACACGTGCAGCGAAGTAGAATAAAATGATGGCCTACAAAAAGCAACAGTCAGCAGCACTGGTTAAGATACTTGTTTGGAAGTTTACTCCCAAGCTGCCTTCAAAGAAAAACTACCAGACTTGGAAGCCATAAAGTCACCATTTATGTAAGGAAACTTCACCAGACGCTTCTGATCAGTTTTACAGGAGACAATCTTTCATACATGGTAATATGGAAATGATAGAGAACTACAGCCAAAATTATATAATATTGAAATAATTAGAACACAGACATTTAAAAAATAAAAAAATTCTTGGCATTGTGAACATCACTATCATTTCACCTGTTTATTCTAAGGTCAGTACAAGGTCTGGCTTTCTGAACAACTGACAATGTGCAAAATTCTTAAATACAAGATAAAGCAGTCAAAAAAGCTGCTGGTGCACCGATAACAATACTAAAAATTAATTACTGGGCATTAATTGTGAGATTGTTACATTACGACTGATACATGGGAAAACGTTAGCAGTAGAACATTGACATACCATTTCCCAAATAAAAAGTCTTATTGCTGTTACGCAGTTACCTCCTCTCCAAAATTGATCACATCCACATTGACCTTCTCTTTCTTCAACCGTTTTGCCAGTTTCACCAGCTGTGAAAAATACATTAAGAGGAAGTGTTGGAACAAACTGCACTACTATTCAAAACAGTCTGATAAAGACATTTTTCCCAAAATCCACTGCTCTGGGAGAACAAACAAACTGAATTGTTTAATTGAACACAATCTTACATCTTTCTCATTGTCCTCTACTGGACTTCCCACAAATGCGATGATCCTCATCTTGTGGTTCTTACCCTGTCTGTGCTTCAGTGCCAGCTAAAAGAAATAAACAACACACACAAAATGACCATCAATTAATCCAGCACACTTTTAAAAACTAAATTCGGTGAACAGTACAAGCTGACTTACATGGGCGACCCTAATGCCAGTACAGAAGCTGATCTTTCCACGTGGTTGAACAGCATGCAATTTGGAGAGTATGCGACCAGTGTCCGGTGTAAGAGTGGTCAGTACCTCACAATTACTGTGTGCACAAATTCACACAAACATTCATAATCACACCAAATCATAGAAATGCACTTTCACAGAGCACATCAAACGAAGGCACAGTTGAAACGATTTCGCTAGCACATATTTTTGCCAAAAGAACCTTAAAAATCAAACACTCTGAAAATTCACTTACTTGGCCATTGTGATGAGTCCCACGTTATTTTCTGGATTGCTGCGTGTTTTTGAGTGACAAACGATATTGACAGCATCCTGCTGCGCTTGTAGTCGGGTGGGCATGAAATCACCATTCCTCATGTACTCACTGTTGTCCACACTGCAAAACGTAAAGGTAATGTCGATGATGTGGTGCTGTATGTCCTGCAACCATCTGTGCTACAAAGACATTCGAGTGTGCTCTTTCTGAGGTCATCTTTGTGAAGAGCACCAAGTCCTTCAATTCTCATAAAATTACCCCCCAACTTCATAATGGCATTTACTGAATCATCATCTGCAGTCATAATGATGGATACGACGTACGGATAGCTAATTTGAGACCCGTGGTTTACACCTTTGTAGCTATCGGGCCTTGCCACAGCTAGGTTTGTGTTACATTAGCTGAATCACGTCAGTGTTTGAGTAACCCGTAGCTTGTATGCTTAGCATAGCTAAACTTTAAAAGCTACGGCTTAGCTAGCTAACCTAGCTAGTTAACTTATACCCCGACAGTTACAACAGCATCGAAATACACAAGTCACAAATGAGCCAGGGTAGCTTTGCGTACGTCGGTATTAATCGGTAAGACCAGAACGCGTTTGATGCAAATGTCACTTTCAAAACCTCTTCCGAGTCAAAATGTTACAAACATTATTGATTCGGAGGAATAAAGGAGCCAACACCAGTATCTTGGAAGCTAGGTTAATCTAGCTAAGTAGTTAGCTAGTCGATTAGCGTTAGGTTAGATAGATAGCTAGCCAGCCAGCCAGCCAGCAATCAAAACCACTGTGTCTGCGCAAGGCACAACGTTAGCGCTGGTATAGTTTTATCACTCATGTTGAACATTTTCATTGTCAGTCCATTTAGTTCGTTCCGATCGTTTTTAAGATGCGTAAGCTGTCAATACAGCTAGGTTAGCTAGCTGGCTAGGTAGCCAACTGGTCGGATGGATAGATAGGTAATGACTCAGGATAATCTAGCCGGTGTTTAGTTGTTCGATTGTCCTCGTTTTCATTGATATCGACTCGCACATCTAACAACGAAAATAAATACACATTTCGAAACAATACTGTTTGGCGGAATGTTACGTATAAAACAATAAACCGTGTATAAACGAGTTTGTTTATTTCTTACCAGACCATAGTGCTTTCAAGCACCATCTTGGAAACTTTCTGTTCAGTAAGAACGCCGCGGCTTATTGGCCTAACCAAGGATATTCATAACAACGGACTTGATTGGCTACTAAAAGCATTCTTCGTCGACGGAACTGCTCAGTGCACATATCCAAGTGTTTCCACCAAGTGGTAAGAGCATTGCAGGACATTTTTGTAGGGGTTAAAATGTAATATTTTAATGCACTCGGTAACTGTTTTGGACAGTTGCTTAATTTTTGTTATTTTTGTGGCTTTGTACACAGGTCAACCCAAAGAAACTTATGCATATGCGTGCTTCTACCTCTAACAGGTTTGACTACTGTAATTATCTCATAACTAGATTTAACATAAGACCATGTAGTAGCTACAACTTGTTCAGAATGCTGATGTGAATAAATAATCGAAAAGGGTGTGTTCAAAATAATAGCAGTGTGGAGTTCAATTAATGAGGTCTTTCATTATGTGAAAAAGACAGGGGTCAATCAGGTGGCCCTTATTTAAGGATGAAGCAACACATGCTCTATATGCATTTGTCTCTGAAAACCTGAGAAAAATGGGTTGTTAGAGACATTGTTCATAAGAACAGCGTACTTTAATAAAAACGGTGGCTGGAGAGGGGAAAACGTATAAAGAAGTGTAGAAAATGATGCCCTACTTGGTTAAATGATCTCCAATGCTCCAAGCAAAATCAGAGAGACATGGACGAAAATGTAAGAGTATGATACAAAAAGAATCGAAGAACATCTAGAATGGTAAAGGCTCAGCCAATGATCAACTCCAGAGTGATCAAAGATGGTCTGAAGTTACCTGTGAGCACTGTGACAATTAGAAGACACCTGTGTGAAGATCATCTATTAGCAAGAAGCTCCTGCAAAGTACCGCCATTAAAAATAAGATGTGCTGAAGAGGGTACAGTTTACCAAAGAACACAAAGACTATTATGTCTTTACCAAAGACTGGCCTAAAGAGAAATGGAGAAACATTTTGTGGACTGATGAAAGCAAGATTGTTCTTTTTGGGTTCAAGGGCTGCAGACAGTTTGTCAGATGACCCCCAAACACTGGATTCAAGTCAGTCACTGAAGACAGTGAAACATGCTGGTGCAGGCATCATGATATGGGGATGTTTCTCTTATTATGGTGTCAGGCGTATTTATCACATACTGATCATGGATCAATTTGCATATATCATAATACTTGAAGAGGTCATGTTGTCTTATGCTGAAGAGGAAATGCCCTTGAAATGGGTGTTTCAACAAAACAATGACCCCCCCCCCCCTCCCCCAACACCAGTAAGTGAGCAGCACCTTGGTTTCAGACCAATGAAATTAAAGTTATGGAGTGGGCAGCCCAATCCCTGGACCTTAATCTGACAGAAACTTGTGTTTCTGAGGTAAAACCAAGAAATGCAGAGGAATTGTGGAAAGTTGTCCAATCATCCTGGGTCAACTCCATGCAAAACAGATGTGAGGCAGTTTTCAGAAACAGCGCTTATACAACTAAACATTAGTGATTCACTGAAATGCTAAATCCTAAAGATTTTTTCAGTTTAGACAGTAAATGATTTTGTAAAGAAAAATGCAGACACTACTATTTTTTTAACAGTCCAATATAAATTTTTCTTCACTTTCTGTAATTAAAAAATTGATATTTTTCTTCATGTTTCGGTTTAGAATATAATGTGCAGTGTTCCCAATGCATGGGAATCAAAACTATAAGTATTCTGAACTTTACTCATGTTTTTAAACATACTACTATTATTTTGAACACAACTTTATAAAAATAATGTTTTGGGGGTCAGCAGCACAGTTCTTCAGAACCAACCAAATGTCTCAAAACTCAGTGGACAGAGGGGATACAGATACTAAAGGATTTGTTAACAACTACTAAATATGACTGATATTTATCCAATTATTTGTTGCCTACACCCCATTTAAGGGAACCATGAAAGGGCTCAGATTTATATTACTATTTATTCACAAAATGCATAAATATCATAAAATTAAAGTTTTTTTTTCTTCTTCTACTAACTACAATCATCAGAGTTGTGAAATTTAAAATCTGATCTCCTGGAATTATTTAAGTTCTGCACATTGTACAGTACTGCATCAGTGTAGGTACACCCACGATTAAAATCCTCAGTGTTGTTGCTTGTATAAAATAAGTAGAACAAATAAAACAAGTACAGTAAAATACTTGTTTTATAAAAAGTAGGTGTGTTGAGCCAGTATGAAGACCAGATATTCTCCTTGATTGTATGGTTATGTTAAATTACCAGCACACTTGATTCAACAGAATTAACTATTAATTAACCAAACCAACACATTGGATAACACTGGTAATGACTGCTAACTACAAATAGTACTGTACTCCTATGAAGAGAGATTTGGAAATGGTTAAATGCATTCACACAGAAAATCACTACATAGTGTATTAAATGTTGCTTATTCCAATAATAATAATAATAATAATGATGATAATATCGAAATCACATTGCCCAGATAAAAAGCTTTTGTAAATCTCATTTTCTCTGGTGCCTAAAACAATCACACAATCCAGGTGGTTGTACATTTGTTATCCACTGCAGTATTTCGCATTTTCCTAAAGCCCTGGACATGGCACACTCAGAATTGCCTCATCTAAAAATTGTTAATGTCAATTAATTATCTGGTCAATTAATGAACTATTAAGATATTAGAAGTATAGTAAGAACTCTTTCCTGTGCCAAAATAATTTTCATAAGACTCAGTTATATCATGAAGCCAATAAATAGGCTCCCCTCCCCCCCATTTCTTTAATGAATTCATCTGAAGACAACATGGGGGAAAAAAAACAGCCTGTTCAAAAAAGTATCACAAAAACCCATACAAAGTATAACTATACAAACGTATATGCATGACAAGAATATGCATGACAGTCTGATCCAAAGTATGGGCAACAATTAATTAGTATGTGAACATCTGCAGAATTATATTGAAGTGACATAAGCACTTCCTCAGCACTTCCACCGCAGCAATATTGGAGTCTTTTCCCGAAATAAATGTCAATCAAGGGAATACTTCAAGAGAGGTCTGCTTGTGCTCGGTCCACCCTTAAGTCCCTGGTTGAGATATAGATTTTTTTTTTTTTTTTTTTTTTTGGGGGGGGGGGGGGGGGGGGGGGGGGGGGGGGGGGGGGGGGGGGGGGGGGGGGGGGGGGGGGG
>JAOYMR010000004.1:20529337-20552094 GCA_025802075.1 Tenebrosternarchus preto | reverse complement strand
ACTCTCACACCCAGTCCCACAGACACCCACCCACCCACACACCTCCACATCTAAAAAAGAACCACAAAGATCCATCCTCGAAACCCCGACCCCGTCCCCGCTGTCCCCCCCTCTCACCCTCACACACCCCGACTCGACCCCATCACCCTCGCACACTACTATTCCAAGTCATGTTATGCATCTCACAAGTGTCTACAGTTTTCAGCATCGGTTTGTTTGGCTCAGAGGTAAACAAGGAACAGTTATTAAAAAAGGTCCATGAGAAGGTTTGTTTTACTAAGGGTCGTGTCAAAAACATTTTTTAAAAAATCTGAACATTCATTTTCATGTTTGTGTGAGCTGCTGTTCTGGGCATTATCTCATAATTAAGGCACAGTTGTTCTGTTTTAAGACTGTATGAACAACAGCTCTGGAGCAGCTGACCGACAAGAGCAGCAGTGATCCTGGATGCAGCAAGTCCTGCATGAAACATCTTTTGTGTGGTTCACCCTTTTGAAGTCTCTTTCGACTTCCTTTTTTCTACTGTTTCTGCAGGATGGAGTGCTCTGTGGGTCCATCTTTCTTTGGCGTTTTTCACTTCCTACTCGTTCAACTTCCCTCCTCAGGCTTTCGTCTACCTGTCCTCACTGCACCAGACAAAGGAGAATGAAAAACAAACAAAAAATATTAAATTTTAGGTTTCAGCTTCAAAATGAATTCAGACATTACAGATGCAAAACATTTTCACATATCAACTAGCATTAGTAGGTAATCACCTGATGACCTGATACACGTGTCTACAGTTCTTACCAGTAACATTCTTTTGAATGTGTCTTCTTTGTTTTCTAAAGGGGTAATACAACCACAAAAAGCCAACATAGCGAGCAGTGAGCAAAGCTAAATGTTGCTGGTTAACATGACACTTCAGGCCCTATTTTCATGTGGGTCACTGCTGGGAATTGGTATTGCTCAGTTCTGCAGTTCTGTTCCCCATGGTAAAACGGACTCTCTGACCTTCTGATTGCTTTATTCTGAAGGGAACTGCACAGATGAGAAATCGAGTATTTGTTGTTCTGAGAATGAAAGGTCCACTTATTTGAGATACAAAAACAAAATCACAAAAACCTGTTTTAAGTTCAACTTGCATTCAACAGTTGTCAACCTGGGCCACGACATCATTGACAGAGATGGCATTTGAACTCTCCTCCAGCGGCAAAGTGGACCCATTTCTGAACAGGAAAAACGTACATGCAAGTTGTCAGCAGCAGCGAAGGCATGTCCTGTGCAGGTATGGTTGTGCCAGCAACCTCACCTGTTTGGAATTCCAGGGTCCGGTGTTTGGCTCTGATCTGTATCAGCAGGTTTCTGCTCCTCCACTCTGAAAAACAGCAAGAGGACCATTATTTTGATGCGTTTCCTACAGCCACACATAAACGTGCGCATGAACGGGCCTGTGTGTTGGGAGCAGACCTTTGGGGCGAGGCCTCGAATGAGCTGCTCATGACATCATCTTCAGGGAGCAGGTCAGGGCGGGCCGGCACATCTGCAGGGCCAAACAGAAAGAGACAAGGCACAGTGTTTAGAAGCTGGACGTCCGGGTTCGGTGATGGAAATTGCACACTGCTAAAGCACAGACCAATTTATTCCCCTCCATGAACAACAATAACAGCACTAACTAATATAAGAACTCATGACCAAATGTTCAATTCTCCTCACTGGATGCAGCAAGGAGAAAAGCCCAACAAGAGTCAATATTAAATGAACGCTAG
This sequence comes from Tenebrosternarchus preto, assembly GCA_025802075.1. Classification (NCBI taxonomy): domain Eukaryota; kingdom Metazoa; phylum Chordata; class Actinopteri; order Gymnotiformes; family Apteronotidae; genus Tenebrosternarchus; species Tenebrosternarchus preto. Next base: position 20,550,346 of record JAOYMR010000004.1, on the reverse strand, counting down.
TCAGCGTCACGGCATTTCAGTTTATCTTCAGCAGTATTAGCTGACCTCTGTCTTCAGGTGCCTCCAATTCGAACACGAGGTCACTGCCACTGGGGAGCCGCCCTGGGTGCCGGGCGCCTGGTTGGCTGCTGGCCCTCGTCTGGCTTGGCTCGGTGCTTGCTTGCACTGCAGCGGCTGCCTGTTGGGACTGACCAGACGCCGCCGCGTTGGCCCTGCGTCCGCCGCTCACCGTGACTCCACGAGTCTTCTTCGAGGGAGATGTCTTCACTAGCGAGGTGTGAAGACGGGAAATTACCACTCGTTTTTTCCCCTCTTTTTTCAGATGATTTTAATCTCCATTTTAATGCTTCTTGCAGAATCTAAGCAGTGAATTTTTTTTAATGCTCTACGGTCTGGACTTACACAACGCCTTCTTGAAGACGGTGCTGCACATGAACTTCTGGAAGCGGTCGGCATAGAAGCCTGGCCTGTGCACCGATACGGTGTCCTGTATCACAGAATTATATAAGGGATCATTCTCAACAAGCCATGCATTCTTCAGCATTAACACATGACTGGGGAAGGTACAGAACCATGGTACAAAAGCATCAGACATAAGCCAGTCACACCGAGGGACTCGTGCCATCAAAAGCAAGTCACACTGAGGGACTCACCCCATCATGCACAAAGGCTTTCCACGAGTGCTCCAGTTTCTTCACGAATCTAAATACCCAAAATAACCAGGATTCCATTACAGGCCATATAAAATGTACACAAGATTGGTTATTGCTCGTCATTACTTGATTACTAAATATATATATATGATCTAAAATATTTGATGTAAACCACAGGGCTCACTAAACTCTAGTACCTGTAGGACTGCAGGATGTCAATGATGCCAATAAAGATCAGCAATCTCTCCCCCTTTGAGTTACGTGCTGGAATTCCTCCCATACTGCGCACACACACACACACACACACACACACACACACACACACACACACACACACACACACACACACACACACACACACTTTAGCATTCCACCAATAAAAGGCAGTGGTTGGTTTGCTGGTTATCTTGAAGTATTGGTTACAAACATTTGCAAGCAATTTGCATTTCTTAAGGTTTAATGCAACTATGCAAGTCGTAGATTTATTTTATTACAATATTCATAACATAATATTCGCATTTACAATGTCGAATGGCGAGCAGCAAAAGCTACTTGAGGGATAAATAAACAACTATCAACAAACAGTAACAAAAAATTAAACAGACTAAACAAGCATTACAGAAAAAAACAAACAAACAAACAAAAAAACAACAGGAAATGAGAGTAACGCAAGAAATTCAGAGTTAGGATCTATAAATGAATCATTTAACAGACTGGACATGAGCCTCCACAGTATACTGTATGTTTTGTTAGCGTTTTTTCTATGCATGTCTCCTGTCAGTATTAGTACACATGTGCAAAGTTAGTATTAGCATTACTCAATATTTGGTTGTTACCAAGTCAGTATGTTGGATCTCAGCTAAGCTCTTGGTGGACTGCAGTGGACATGGAAGTGCCTCACCCGTCACTGGGCTGTGGAGGAGACTTGCCCTTGGCTTCCCCCTGGATGGCCTCCATAGCCGTGCAGTAGAGGGGCTTCTGGCCCTGAGCCCTTTTATGATCAGGCATGGCTGTGGACGCCTCTTCACCCGCACGGTCCACGTTATGGATCCCCACCAGCAGACTGTAGTCCATGATCTTGAAGCTCTGCAGCAACTGTAGTGTACACACACACACACACACACACACACACACACACGATCAGGGCTGGCAGTTACCACACATACAAGTCCTGACAAGACGTGCAGAGGGCCACTGGATCATTCTGAACAATTGTCCCTCTACTGCCGAAACTGTTGCTCACCGTGTGGACGAGAACTTTCCTTATCAAAGTACCAGATGACAGAATCAGGAATGCTGCAGGCGTTCACTCACCAGGCAGTCTCGCTGGATGGTCTTGCAGAGGGCGTTGTGGTGGTCAATCTCCAGGAATAGGCCCTCAGGGACGTCCTCCATGAAGTCGAGGTCTTTGCAAGTGGGCAGACTCTTGGTGCGCTCCTTGGGTGAGGCGCGCCGCTTATAAGTCGAGCCCTTCAGGTCGTATTTGAGGTGCATGGGGACGGCGCGGGGCAGCAGGTTGTTCATCACCACGATGCGGATGTTCTTCCCACCTGCCTGGACGCAGTAGAGGCCGTAGAACTTGGGAAGCAGCGTGCGCTTGTTCTGGTTCAAGTTCTGGAAGAAAGATCAAGAACAGAATTTTTCTTTTTTCAAAAAAAGAGAAATTCAGACAGTGAAGCATAGGATTGAAACGCATGCACAGACGAGCACATGTTCCTCACCATGAAGTAGCCAGGCAGCAGCTTCTGCAGAAACTCTGCCTCTTTGTGTTGGACAGTTTTAATGATGAACTCGTCATCACTGGAGACATAGAAGAGAGACCCGCTCGCCCCAGAGTTTGACAGCTCAATCAGTGGTTCATTGCAAAGAGAGTACTGCAGAAAGCACAAGCACATTCACACAAGTGAATCGGTTTAAGAATAACCCTTTTGCACTGTTCCAATTTATTCAGTTAGTTCTTGAAATAAAACAAAAGGTCTACAACAGGTTACTGGCAAGCTATGAGAAGCAGATAACACTGATGCCAATAATTTAGCACTAGCCAGAAACACTAAAAGATGTTTTGTGGCTGGTTAATCAAGTTAACAAATGTGCATTTCTTGCAATCCTACTCTGTCTGCTTTCTCTCACACCTTAAAACAACCTATTTTTTTTCTATTTTTTGTACATGCTTAAAATGCCTTTTTCAGATACTTCTGAAGAGAAAACCTAAACTTTTCATGGAATCTGACTTCTGCTTTGGCACCATGTAAACAATGTGGTCATTGTGGCTAAATTAATCATTTCAGCATCTAACATTAAAACCACAATATCCTTTCAGATTCTAACAAACAATTGACCTACAAGGGCCCTGTGCCCTGCTTATGTGAAGGATGCATCGATTGTGAGATGATAAGTAGGTAGTCCAGACCTAAACCTAATGGCTGCTGTAACTGAGTCACATCAGTTTTACATTTACATTTTAAAGGGCAAATTCAAGTATCGTGGCCAGCTTAAGACAGAATAAAGGAAGCATGTTACCAGGTAGTCATCAGGCCGAATCCCAAACATTTCCCTGAAGTAGCGGAAAGCAATTGGAGCATAGGTTTTAAACCTGAAGTCGCCATGGTGGTGTCCAGGGGTCAAATTACTGCCTTCACTTCAATTAAAGAAAGAAAAATTCTTTCAGACAGAAAAACCAAATGATAAAAAAGAAAGTGGAAATGACAGATGTTTAAGCTGAGTTAAATTACAGATGTTTAAGCCGAGTTAAATCTTACAGTCTGACGTTCAGCAGGCCACTTTAAAATACATCATATTGACACACACCTGGGAAAGAAAATGCTCTCCACCACTTCAAAGTCCTGCATGAGCACATCTCTCTCTGGCTTCTGGCTGAGGCTGCCCACCGTGTATGTGATACCCAGCTGGATGGCACCTTTCAGGGCAGATGATGTGGTCTGAGGGGGGAAAAACAAGGATTGTACATATGGAGAAGTTGTAATTTACAGAAGGTTGTGTCATATCAATGTAGTTGGTTGGATGGTGTGAGCAATATGCTCCACCTCAGCTGAAATGAAACCAACACCACTGTTGTATTGCGTTTTAAATTATTGGTGTTTTGTGGAATATACATCTCTAGTACCAATTTGTGACAGCATTGATAAATGATTTTTTCCCATGTGAACTTACATTTAACAATATAGAATAATAAATGGAAGAAAACTATTTTAAACGGAGAACAATATCAAACCAAGTACAAGTGATTTGTACAAATGTCACATGGGCTTTTCTTTGCAAGGGGCTCAATGAATAGCAAATGTACGCCACTGAAGAAGAAAAAACTGTAAAAAAAAAAAAAAGTATATAAAAAATTCATAGTACCTTTGTAAGACTACCACCACTGTTTGCCTGATGTTTCCACAAAAAAAATTTTTAAAACGTGTGTACACCTAAGGTCAACAATATTTTCTTGCCTTTTTGTATGTGGTTTCCCCTGTGGGGTCAATTCCACGATGGCCGATGGTTCTCTTATTAGTCTGAGACGAACTCGGGGAGCCAAGACCCTGAGAGATTCAAAGGTACATCAACACGGAGTGAAGCAGGTGATCCATAAATTATGGAGGTACACAAACAAACAAACAAAAAAAACGATGTCACTTTAAGCTTTGGTACAATGGTCATCAAAACTAATATTTCCACGTAAAAATACAGTCAAGTACTGCAAGTCTGTAACAAAGAAACACAGTTAAGCATAAAATTCTCTTACCTCCAAGGAAGCCATCCTATGATTTTCTGCAGTTCCTGAATAAAAGTGGAAAGAGAAAAAGAAAAAAAAAAAAAAAAAAAAAAAAAAAAAAAAGCTTATTTATTTCAACATTACGTAAGGGCTAACTTGGCTCAGGTTATGAGCCTCAAATCTATGGGTAATTCAAGCTTTCATGTCAGGATATATCTCAAGTGTTATACCCTACGATATTTTCAAGGCAGTATTAAAATATTCTTTAGATAAATAAATAATTCAAAAATTGATCAACACAATTTTTGCAGTGTATTCAGTATGTGGCCTCCAGTCACATGACTAGAGGCCACATACTGAATACACTGCTCCAAACAAACAACAAAAAAAACATTCAGTACATTCATTGTACTGAGCATCTGTCATGCAAGGATGTAGCCCCCACTAAAAGAGACACTTAAAGGAAAATACAGTAGCCCCCAAAAAACTCCTTGTGTACGTATAGCAGATCTTAATGTCATGTGTGGAAATATTCTGCGAGAAAAGGAAGAGATTAGAGGAACATTGGTCTGCAACTGCAGACTTTTGGAACGCAACGGCTTCACACACCTCGAACAAAACCAGGCAAGAGCAAGCCGCATTAATGCCCTACGTCAGCAAAACCAGACGTGCTGCAAAAGCAGAGGCTTCTACGTACATTCCTCTGCACGGAGGTCCACCTTCACGCCAGTACTCATGTCTAGTGGCGCTACCCAACAAATGGTTCTACCACACCTCTAATGGGCGCTACCCAACAGAAACGGTTCTACCACACCTCGAGGGGCCGCTACCCAACAGAAATGGTTCTGCCACACCTCTAGTGGCCGCTACTTCACCGAAATGTTTCTACCACACCTCTGCAAGCAAATCTATGAACATGTAAAGGCCATCTTCAAAGATGTTCCCGTGATTAGCTTCACCATAGATGTTTGGAGTTAAGAAAGATGTTGATGAATCTAACGGCCAAGTTTGTGCTCTTCATGGGTAAAGAATTTCATACAGAACATACTCGAAAAAATATAGAGAAAGTATTCGAAATACTGCAGAGATCACGACGACACTTTCAAACGCAAGTTTAAAGAATGGAACAGTCAGAAAATGAAACATGTGCATGTAATTCTGAAAGAGCATAAAAAAATATTTTTAAAAGACAAGTGACATGAAGTTGGGGCCAAACCATTTAGGCTGTGCTGCCCACTCACTCCAAATCACAGACTTGGTAGAAGCAAAGCAGTGGGCCATTTTACACACTCCCCAGGATCATATTTGTGTCTGGAAAATATCCAGATTGATCTGAACATGGATATTAAGTAACTGCAAATGGATATACAAACCAGATGGAGAAGTACATTTTGCATGGTTGAATGTGCTTTTGCAGCTGACTATGAACTGTTAGCCACATTAACAAATCAGTGGTGGCTGCTGGAGAAAATGCTGAGTGTTTTAGCATCCTTTGAGGACCTGCAAAATCAGCTTGTCATCTGCCTCAGCTGCCAATGGGATTCCCACCTTCACTATCCTCAAACATTTAATACAAAGTCAGCATTAAACTACTTGTGTAGTCACTGTAATCATAGTCTGTTTATAATGTTAAATGATGTAAATTAGTGCAAAGTGTAAAAAATAAATCTGTTCTTATAGTTAACCAATTGTTTACGAAGCATATAATCAACTGTATAAAAATAAGCAAATACATTTTTTAATCATTTACAAAAAGTCACTGGTCAACACTGACTTCCTGCAAACAAATAAATGCCTATTTTTGTATGCTGAATCCAAACGTATTTTCTGAATTTCTCTACCAAATTTGTGTTTGTTTGTTCCAGTATACTCATATGTCATTATGTCTAATATGGAAAAGTGGTACCAAGGAGGCCAGATCCCCTCTGTGCTGGCAGGCTACTGCTGGACACTGAAGAGGGATGTTCCTGAGCCAAACATAAGTAATAACAGCCTTATGATGGAATAAACATCAAATGCAAAATTTACACACTAATTTTTCTATTGGTGGAACATTTCAGAATTAGAGAATAGATTCACAATTGACATTAAATGTACTCTCACATGATTTTACAAGATAAATGTAGTGTAAGGTCCACATATTTTGTTTGGGAAGCAAAACATTTATAAAAATAAATAAACAAAAAATTGTTGCCCGTGTTATTAAGTCTACAGTCACCTCATAGCATTACCAAAGGTTAGGGGCAAAATGTGGAAACTGAATGAATGAAGTTGAGCAGGATATTCAAGCCAAGTGGCATAGATCCCACACCTATTTGCACCATTATTTTACCATTACTTACACCAATTACTAAATATTACATACCAATAATAATGTTTAATTTATATAGCACCTCGTATGCATGTTTTAGCAACTGTTTATAGGTGGAGAGTAATGAAATATTGAGAAATATTGGGAAGAGCAGAAACTGTGGTAATGCGTTCTATAGTTTCAGGTCCATGACGCTGAAAGCTCCTCCCCCAACATAGACCAATCTGAATTTAGGAAGAGAAAGACAACCAGCATCGCAGGACCCAAGAGCATGGGCAGGCCAGTGTGGCTGTAGTAGTACATGATTTTGTGTGAGACAAGTGTTTCCTGCAATCTTTTAGCAAACTCCCAAAATGTATAAACAATTTAACTGTTCACAGCCAAAAAGCAAATATCTGAATTCAAATGGCTGGAGAGGAGACTGTATATAGATCATGAATTAACATCAATCAGTCTGCTTTGTAATTTATATGACTGAGCAGTCTTTACCAAAAATATTTTAAAAATGGAACGTGTAAATTTATATGCATTATTAGGCACAGAATAGTTATGTTAGAAGAAATTAGAATCAGGACTTGTTACTCCTGATTGATATTAGAGAATCATTGGAATTAGTAATAGTAATAAAATAATAATTAAAAGAAAAAAAAGGAAAGAACCTGTCCAACATATTTCTTTTGTTGGATGTTTCAGTTTGTTACTTGTGCAGTTCCACTCGGTGCTTCATGATTCTTAACAGGAACACATTGACTTTTTAACTGGTCTTCAACTCATCTAGCATCTGTACATGCAATGCTTTGTACAGATCAACTACCCAAAACAAACGTGATCATCAGCTACCCAAAATAAACGTGATCGTCATTAACTACCCAAAACAAACGAGATCACCACCCAACCAAAACAAACGAGATCAAGCAATTATTTACTTTTCTCCAACACTGAGCAAAAATCCAGAAAAACACACTGGACAGAAAATCACAGCAGTTGGAGTTTCCATGGTGACACTGAGAGAAAGACTGAGTGCAAATGAGTGACCTGATAAATTACACCTTAATTCTTCCTGTGAGAACAACGTTCTTTGCTAAGTGATACAAAGTGGTTGAACAGAGCAATTTGGAGAAGTTTTTGGGAGGAGAGGCACATTTCTAAAATGGTTTCTATCTAACAGAATTAAAAGTGTACCCTCAGAAAGGAAATCAACTGGTATAGCATGGGAGCTATAAGATGGCCTCATAAGATTAACTATAGCAACCATTGGTGCACAGACCTTTGTGAATGACATCAACAGAAATCCATGAAAAGTGTATACCTTATTACACAACTTCTTGTTCTCATTGCTCTGTCAGCAAACACTCCTGTAAACTACTTGGAATAATCCACACATGCTGGTACGCCATACTTAAATGAGGAAAAGCAAGCAGTGTGTGGAAATGGAACAGACACACACTCACAGAACATACTGTGGTCTGCAGCAACATGCAGAGCATATGCTCAAATGCACAGGTATAAAGCATGCACAAACACCTGGCTCACCCCCCCCCCCTCCTAATGAACCACATCACACACACACAAGCAACAGCAATACTATGAGATCTCTATAGCCTTCATCAACTCAACACAAACATACAGGCAAGTACACGTGCATGTACCTCTCTTAGGAAATAACATCCTTCTCCAAAACATAGTAAGAACACCTGAAAGCCATCAGACCAGTCATAATTACATTTCTAGCAGTTGGACACGTTGTTATAAACAAATGAATGTTTGACAAGACGACAATCCAGAAATTCCTGACCTAATGTAGTTTCCACCTGTCCCTTTTGATCTAGCTTATAACACTACTACTGAAAAACAATATCTATATGAAGCAAAGTATACATTCCTTATTTAACCAGCTCATTTAGTCTCATTCTACAATACAACTGATTTCATTTCGATACTAACTGCACACTTAAATGTGTAACTACAGTTGCATGAAAAACATAAGAAACGGAGTGTTACCACCATTGTATCGCAATGTGGGCCAACAGACAAATAAAAATGTGAGTTTTGTTTTTATTGCGGCATCACAGATAACAATACTTAAAGAACTCGTTCGGTGCGTTTCCGCGTGTCAGTTCGTCGACTTACCAGTCGAGTTCATCCGCTCCATGGAAACTGGACCAGCCGTAGCCATTTGATGGCTGAAGTTTCATAGATTCGGGTCACTTTCACTTAGAGCGTCTAAATACAACACGAATAAGTTCTAAATTCAGGGTTACAATCAGAGCTAGCATTTTGTAATACGAAACATCTGTTTCACTGATTTCAGTGCATTTGCCAGTCGTCAACCCTGCATAAACAAAGCTAGCTAGCCTATAACTAGCTACCGCTCGCTATGCGTTAGCTAAGGTACCTGGCACTGGTATACAGCATAAACACTTTGTGGTATTATAGTTAGCACTGCTGTCTGACTGACTGAATAACAAATTATTAATAGGTGTAGTGGAGACCGTCGTCCATCCATTATCTAGCTAGATACTTTCTTTGGCTAACTAATTAAAACGACACCGAAAGTGTGGCTAGTTAGTTATATAGCTAGTTAGCTAACTAACTACTCAATCGAATGGCTAACAACGCGAACTGGTTGGTTAGCTATTTAGCTATCCGATCAAATATTTATTTATGCTGTCTGCTTCTTTTGCACATAGCTGTTGGATAGCCAACAGACACGACGTGAAGTGCGAGTGCCAGCAAGTTTCAGTTACATTTGCACTTACACGTTTACTTGAAAACAACAGCTAACTAGCTAACATGTTAGCTAACTAACCTAATTTAACTGTAGATGAGCTCTTTGCTAACCTCTTTTGTTGTGTTGACTGTTCACTTGTTGACTCAGAGGGTCGAGTATTCACAATCCAAACTGAACTTCTTAGTAGCTAGATGTTCTCAAATTACCAGTGTTGTCACACTCATTTTACCAAACAAGATTATAAAAGTTAACCAAGTCCAGACAAAAATCTCTGAAAGTTTCTTGAGTACTTCCCTTTCTCTAGCGTGATCTCTGGTATCTTTGAAGTATAGCAAGGGCGGAAGTGACGATGTTGAGGTTAATGATTTTTTAAAATTGGTCCTAGTTATCAAAACTATTCTCACGGGATTACATTCATATTAGGTCCTGAGGTACCTTTTTTCCCTTTTACATATGCTCCTATATGATTATATTTCTGTTCTCTGAGAAAAACACGCCAAATGATCTACTGTTTTTCGTCTGATATTTGAGTCCCATCCGGAACCAAATAAATGTGATTTTCTAGGCTGATGTCGCTTTGCGTTCGCGAAGACATTTATTTCGACCGCAACTAGCTTTATTTAGTTGTGACACTCGGTCACCAGTTCTTCCCTCATGGTACAACAGTTTGTCATGAATCTGGTGTCGTTTGTACATCACGTATTCATTATACATACTGTGCACCATTGTAAAACACATGCAGAATGAGTGGGGTGACAGTAGTAGTAAAGTCATTAGATATTGTCTAATGTCTAAGCTTCTTTATATCGCACTGCCTATAAAATATAGAGCAATTGGAGTCATATGTTGGAGACGCAGGGATTGTCCATGTAAGTGTGGTGAGTACAGGCTATACTGGTGTGTTACTGGAAAGAAATTGTACCTGAGCTCGGTGGTTCTGGTTTGAATGCCTCTGATGGCAGCAGTAAGAACTAGTGATGTGTTGGATGTCTTCTCATCCATCTACAGAGCTTTCTGGTCCAGATTGGTGTGGTTCCCATACCAGGTGTTAATGCAGCCTGACTGGATGCTCTGCATATGACATGTGTAAAATGTATTGAGGATACAGGGGTTTATGCCGAACCCCCACAACCTTCTGAAGTAAAGACATGATCCATGTGAGTGGTCCACACGAGATCCACTGCGATCAAACAGAGGAACCTGAAGCTGCTGATCCTGGCAGTAATGGTCATGTATTCTCTTTCCTGCTTCCTAAAGTCCAATGTTTAGACATACAATCATGGGTGTACAGGTAGTATAAGGGAGGACTGAGCGCATAGCTCTGGTATTGAAAGCACTCTTGTACCAAGAGTCAATACAAAGGTGATACTATCTACTCTTACCACCTGGCAATGGCCCAACAGGAAGTTCAGAAGTCAGCTGCACAGAGAAATATTCAGACCTAGAAGACGTAGCTTCATGTCAAGTTTAAAGGGGATTAAGGCATTGGATTCACAAACAGTTAGTGTTACAGCTATGGCATAATCAGTGGATCTGTTCAGTCTGTTGACAAACTGTAAAGGGTTCACTGTTGCAGGAAGTGAAGTGCAGATTAATTCTTTAGCCAGATTCTCAAAGCACTTGCTTATGATGGATTTTAGAGCTACAGGGCACCAGTCATTCAGTCATTCATGTTTGTCTTTTGTACTGAAATAAGAGTGGAACTACTGCAGTGAACTGATCAAAGCAGTCCTGAAGCATGGACTCAGAATGGTCTAATTCTGATCAAAGCAGTCCTGAAGCATGTAACCTCATTTGACCTATTATGGCTACTGGAGTATCATAGATACACATAATTTACATCATTTTGGAAGTAACTGAGCATCTGAACATCACCATAGGCTCTACCACAGGCTTGGAAAACGGGAGGGATGAAGGAGGTGATATTCAGTTGGTTACAATTTGTAGCCTCACCAGTAGATGCCAGTAATGTTACATGCTACTCTTCAAAGCACTTGAAGGAAGGGGAAGGGATTCGGGGAAATTGGTGTCAAATTCTGGTGCAGGGTGGCAGTGTTAATTTTTTAATATTAACAAAATACAAATTAGGAGGTAGAATTGATTTAATTCTTATTAAAAATAATCAAAGTAATGGTATATTTACTGACAAGTAAATGTTATGCATATACTCATGTCCATTACTGAATAACATTGTCTCATAATTATTAAAATTGTTACTAATACACATTATTTCATAACTCAAAACTGCTACATCATTGCCATTAATCATCAAGTTGAAAAACAAAGTCAAATTAGGCAAAGGTCCACAAACCATCAGTTTTGGCCTACACGTTGCTTGAGGAAAAAAATTTAAATCCTTCATTAGATTAGTCTCTAAAATGTAATTCTCTGCAAACCTAAACACCCAACTTTGAATAAACCTTAAGTGACAGCTGTAAGTTTTGATTTGTTTTGCATGGCACAAATACCATCATATTATACATGATATGAACAGGACGAGTTAAGAGTTATATGAATAGGATGAGCACTATTAGCTTTTCAAAGAGAGGTGTCTTGGAATGTCACTAAGAAGAATGGGAATAACAGATTAAAATGAATTTAAAAAAAATTATTATTTTGGTGGATTCAAACAACAATGTCTCCCTTTTAAAGTATCTCTTGTGGAGGAGTGTTTCTTTTTGGACGAGAAGAGATCCAACTGTTACTGCTTTTAAAAGCTCACAACTGCATCTCCGAGGAGAGGAATAATATTGTCTTCATAGATGCACTTGTTAGCTTTTACAGATCTTTAACAGCCTGATTAATTATTCAGTGCTGTAAAAAAAAGAGAATTGGAAACAGCCACATGGCTAAACAGTATTCAAATATTAGCAAACTGAAAATGAGTGTGGGCGAGTGTATGTGCCTTTGTGTGTGTGTGTGTGTGTGTGTGTGTGTGTGTGCAGTGAGTTTGAAGGAAAATAAAATGAGCATATCAAGAGATTAATTTGTTTTTATGTTATGTATATATGTTATGTTATGTTTTCATGTTATGTATATGGCCTGATGCATAGAAATGCATATAGACATGCATATATTAGGGGAAAATAAAGTTCAAAGTGTTTGACTACAGCATTCAGAGAGTAAATCTAAAACAGAAAGTTTTACAGTAGCTGCTGCTTTGCGCTACCTGTACAACAGTTGTTACTTAATGATAGCTATGATTTATGTAAATACTGCCTATAGCATACATGCACCCATTCAAAGATTGACTGTCACATTAGTAATTTTTTTTCGTGCATATCCATCTAATAGGTGGATATAAAAGATGGAGATGCTTAACCCTTCTGATTCCATGAAAGACTGCTAGGTCACTGGCCTCAATTTATGGATTTCAAAAGAGCAATGCTAATACTACAAATATTTGTAGAATTTATTATATTTCTCATCAAATGTAATTTAACTGTTTCTTTGTGAAGTTGAACAGTACCTTTTTCAGAAGTTGTATTTTGATTGTTAACCACTAAGGTCCAATTTCCATATCATGACGCATCAACAAATTCATTCTCAACACATATTACGAGTATTACATCATGAGACAGCTGGCAATATCCACAGATTTTGATCCACAGATCCACACATTTATACATGGATATGGAACAGTTTTATGCCCAATGGCTGTGAATATGAACAGTTTAACGGGAAACCGTGTTTGTTTTATTTATTAATCTTGCTAGCTTAGTTTGTCGAAATGTACCATAAGCACTTAGGATAAAACTTTAATTAATTCATTGAAAATGCAATTCGTTGAGTATTAAAATAAAGATAGGTCATATTAAATTAAATTATTTCAATGATAACCTGTAATTAGCTAAAATATAAACAATAGGCTGTTATATTATCAAATATCTCTTTTTGAAGGACTGATGTTTCACGTAAGGTTAATTAGTAAGATAGCATGCTAACATTTGCTAGCCAAGGTGCTAAGATATATTTGTGATGAATAAATGAAAGTTTTTGAGCCTATAAATGAAATTGAGTCTATGGCATAAGCACTCAACCAGTGACATCATTTTATACCCCATAAGCCACCTGAAGTCACCTCGTGTATCCATTCTCTTTACTGAAAAATGAATAGTTGTTTATGTTGTCTGTATTAATGTGTTGTACATGTAAGGGAATTTAATGTTCCATGTTTTATTCTGAATTAAATGTCTCTCTCTAGTTAGACTATTTGGTGGTTGGGCTGACACAGTCCTACTGGCGTCTAACTGTCTTCTAGACTGTCCTTCATCTTTAAGCATGCCCACAACCCCCTTCCTGTCTGATGGTCGGTCTGACCCAAGCCCGAACGTCATCTAAGCATCTTATCTGAAGAAGCCACTTCATGGAATTTTTCACCCCATCCTTAAGACCAATCATCTACTTGTTGACTTTACCTTAGACCAATCATTGTACCCCACACCATCATGCTCTTCTTCCTCACCATAATTTTCTTCTATTTAAACGTACTATATTGTTAATAAACTTTAGAGCATCTTCCTGACACCTGTGTGTTGTGAATTTGTTCTCCGGGATCCCGTTACGAGGCATACTGAGGGCTGAACTAATTTCTGGTCGAACCCTGAGGCTACTCTGTGTCAGTCGGACTGAACAGATGCTAAAACCTAACAATTTGGTGTCAGAAGTGGTCCTTTAATAGGTAAGCTGACTTTCTCGTATAAAGGATCATCTTTATGAATTACGACGGCCTGAACGGGCTGATTACAGAGCCTAAATAGGAGGGCCTGCAGAGGCAATTAAGGGACTAGTGCATGCTGCTATTTATCATTTAAAATATTGTTTTCTGGTTGGATTTTGCCTTGGGTGTTGTAATTCGCATTTAAATTTTATCGAGAGCCCTCCGTGTGTTTCATCTTTTGTGGTTTGTTTGCTTGTATATTTTGGCTTGCTAACTGGGAGTATTCTTAAGTCGCCATGGGGTCAGGCCATAGTAAAACAACACCGTTGGTAAACGAAACTCCGAAAGATTGGCTTATTCGCTGCGGAAGTGGTTTGTACTGTGATCCTTATGTTGATAATATCGCTAATTGGTCAGAATGTGCTGGGTTTCGCCAATTCCCGAGAACTGATAGCTTTGATGAAGAGTTTATGATTTTGTGCCATATGCTTGTTCATGATGGTTATGGTAACCCGCTATGGGATCGTGCATATATGCAAAAGTCTTTTCAGGTTTGGACTAAGGCTAAGTCAGCTTGGGATAAATACCATGGCATTAAGAAGCAGGCTAATAGGCTTGAAGATAATGAAGGTGTTTCCAGTCCCATACCTCCCTTGGTTCAGGTAGCTTGGATAAAGCTCAATGCTGAGCGCACAGGCCCCTTTTTGTACCCAGGGCCATCTGGGACAGAGAGGGAAAAGATGGGGTGGTTAGGGGAGGACTCTGTAATGCAGCCGCCAGCCTGTGACACCACGCTTTATCCACCTTTGCCCTTAGGCGTCTATGAGCATTTGAATGTAGACTATCAGGCATTTCCATTTTCTATGCTGGGGAATAAAATGGTGTCTGTGCACCCTCCTAATTTTACTGACATTAAAAATATCTGTGATTCTCTACCCGATGCTGATAATGTGCATGCTTTTGTTGACACTCTCAGGCAAAGTACTAGATATGTGCAACTCACTGGTCCCGATTTTAGGACTATTCTTATGCAAGCGTTTACATTTAGATTTAAAGAGTCTGAGTTGATTGACGGGATGCCCTCTCTGAAATTTGAGAATGATAGAATACCTAATAATAACAGTAAGCATACTAACCCATATTACTGGGCCTGTCCAGAAAATCTTGACTTGTTTTACAGGGAATTGAGGGATTTCCTAAGGGCTCAAAGAGCTGCGCAGCAAGATCTCTCTATTGCTACCAATTGTAAACAACTGCCTGGTGAATCCTGTGCTGTGTATGTTAACCGTTTCATCACGGCATGGCTAACGCATGCTGGTTTGGGTGTGGAAGACGAGGTGGAGAAAAATCTGTTAGTTTCCACTTGTCTTAATAACATGACTCCCGCACATGCGCAGACGCTTAAATGTTTTACCGAAGGGTTGTACAAGAAGTCACACACTGACTTCGCTAAACGGGTACGTGAGTTGGAAGCAGCTGGCGTTCTGCCTGTGACTACACAGCACATTACTGTGATTTTAAACAATTCAGTGGCTCGTGGCCAAAAGTGTCACTACTGTAAGAAAATAGGACACTTTGCCCGTGAATGTCGTAAAAAGAAGGCTGATCTAGCCAAGGGGCGCAATAAAAAATCTCAATCACTATCTGATCAGAAATCCATGCAGGGGGACGTTCAGAATTCTGCTGCTCTGCCCTCAGCTGACTAGAGCTGCCCACATACGGAGGCTCCCGATGATGACCTACCTGGTAATGTATCTGGCCTTAGTGCTGTTTTGTCTAATGATTTTGCCACACTGCCTATTTTAGATATGTGTGTGGATGGTACTGTTTATTCTTTTCTAGTTGGTTCAGGAGCAACCCACTCAACTATTAGCTCCCTACATTACCAAGGGCCTGTTTCTGCATCATCTATTACGTCTGTGGGACTCACAGGGGTCCCTGTGGAATGTCCTAGAACATTTTCACTGCCTGTCAGGAGTCCTGATGACTCCTCAGCCTTTCTTATGCACTGTTTTGAATTGTTCCCAATTCGCCATATAATGTGATTTAATGTTTAAACTCAACCTTTCTCTTTCTTTTGAACAAGGTCAACTGTCGGTCTCCTCTGGCAACAATGTGTGCATGTACACTGATGTCATCCCTGCTGTCCCGGCTCTCCAACTTGATCCACCCGAGCTGCGTGATAGCCTGTTCCCCTTCCTTGTGGGCTACAGAGAAGGATGACACTGGTCTCATTGACTCTCTGCCTTATCAGGCCACACTGAAACACTCCGTTCCTGTGTTTTGTAAACAATATCCTCTCTCGGCTGAGAAGGAAGAAGGTTTAGCCCCTGTTGTGTAGTCGCTGTTAGCACAGGGTGTGATTTCTGAATGACCCTCGTCTTATAACACACTGTTAATCCAGTGAGGAAACCTGGAGGGAAAGGGAAAGATTTACACAGGATTTAATACTCATTAATGATTTGGTGATACCACAGGCACCCATTGTGCCTGATGTTAATGCTATTTTAACATCAGTCATCACTACACATGCCTATTTTACTGTTGATTTATGTTCTGCTTTTTTCTCAGTGCCTTTTCACCCAGACAGCCACAAAATGTTTGCATTCAACTTTACGGGGTGCCAGTTCACATGGAACTACCTACCTCAAGGGTTCATTGACTCCCCTGCAGTGTTCTCTGCCATCGTACAGGATACACTGGCTGCCTGGACTCCACCCCCAGACTGTGTTGTCATCAGTTATGCAGACGACATCCTCCTCTCTGCTCCTAACCTAGGAGCCTGCAAGATAGGCTCTGTGTCTCTCCTCAATCACCTAGCCGAATGTGGCTTCGGTGTATCTCCCTCGAAACTGCAGTGGTGCCAGCCTGCTGTGTCATACCTGGGCTTCATCCTTGCACAGGGTGAGCGCCGGATCTCTGATGAACGAAGGACTGTCCTGAGGGACATCATGCTGCCCTCCACAAAGCACTCCACTCAGCTTTTTGGGGCTGGTGAACTACTGCTGCCAATGGATACCTGACTGTTACACCTATGACAGAATTCTGAGGCAATGCTTTTCCAAAGAGCAACTGCACAGCATTGTGTGGACTGAGAACATGATGGATGCATTCCAGGTCCTGAAAGAGGCCCAGGCATCTCCTCTAGCTCTGGGTCTGCTAAACTATGAACTGCCATTCCACTTGTACACTTCGGAGAACGGAGTCACTGCTGAGGGGGTCCTGGCCCTAGAGCTTGGTGGTAGATATAGGCCTGTTGCCTATCTTTCAAAATCTCTTGATTGTGTTTTACAGGGCATGCCTGTCTGTTTAAGGGCTGTTGCCATGTGCACAATGCTGGTGAATGACACAGAGAAATTGGTTTTGTCTCATCCCCTCATTTTACACACACAACAGGTTGTTACTATTTTGAATAACATACAAACACAATATATGACCACCCAGCGACAGTTTGGTTATGAGGCTGTACTGTGTGCTACACGCAATCTTACTATTAAACCTGCCAGATTCACCTGCCCATTATTTGCTATTCTTGTTGTCACAGGACTGTTCGACCTTGCCACCTGATCCTCATGACTGCCTACAGTCCAACTGGGACTCATCAAGTCTTTGAGTTGTCTCGATCTGTCCACCACGCCTCTAGAAGGGGGTTATCATGTGTTTGTAGATGGGTCATCTTCAAAATGACCTGATTCTGAATTCCTTTGTGGGTATTCTGTGTGTTCCCTTCCAAACCTGGTTTGAGAAGTGTATTCACTTCCTTTCCGGTCAGCCCAGGCAGCTGAGTTGGTTGCCCTTATGGGGGCCTGCCAACTTTTTAAGGACCAGGTTGTAACCACTACACTGACTCCCAGTATGCCTTTGATGTGGTGCATAATTTTGGTGCCATTTGGCACTCTAGGGATTTTGAAACATCTGACAGAAAGCCAATTTCTAATGCTTCTCTTGTTTCTTTTTTGATAGAAGCGGCTTCTCTACCATCACATCTGGCTATTGTAAAGGTCAAGGGTCATTACTCTGCAGTGACTGACTGAAGTGGCTAAATGGTCTGCTCTGTCTGGGACACCATTGCCCCAAGTCTCTGACTGTTTGTCTTTTCCTATGTTTTCACATAGCCTTGTTCCAAGGGATGCTGATCTTCTGTTTTTATAGTCGCCGGCTACTCTGGATGACTGTTAATACTGGGCCTCGAGATCCTGCACACCAGACAGCATGGGTCTCATTCGCTTCCCAGGTCCTATCTGCCATTTCTTGTGTGACATTTTCATGGTATTTCACATGTCGCGCAAAGGGGGGTTGCCAGTATGATCGGCACCTCCTATTATATAAAAGATATACGCAAAACTGTCAAATTACTTTTGGATTCATGTCTCATTTGTGCAAGGTGCAATCCAAACAAGCACAATGTTAAACATGACACACTACCTCCACCTGAATTTCCATTTCAGCAACTTTAGGTGAAGTCCTAAATGGACTTCACGCATGTCTCCTTGTAGAAAGCTGAAATATCTTTAGGTGGTAGTGGACAGATTCGCCAAGTGGGTTGAGGCATTCATTTGCCTAAAGGAGGATGCCCAAACGGTGGTAAAAATTCTATCTAAGAAAATCATTCCCCGGTATGGCATTCCCCTGTCCATTGACTCAGACCTGGGACCAGCATTTGTTTCTAAGATCACATGACAGCTTTGTTCTTATTTGAGTATTGAATGGAAATATCACGTCCCGTATCATCCACAGAGTTCAGGTATTGTGGAAAGAACGAATCGTACTCTGAAAGACAGACTCACTAAAGCCATGTTAAAAACTGGTAAAAAAAAGATGCATAGAGCTTATCCTGGTGATCTTGAGTGAAATTAGAATGACTCCTAGCACCACAACTAAATTGTCCCAGTTTGAGGTAGTTTATGGGTGACCTTTCCCCACCCCATAGGTCAAGGGTACTCCCAGTGTTTCTGTTACAGGAGATCTGGACGTGCTGATTGGCGAATACACTTCTCTCCTCATAGATAAATTAACCAGTGTTCATGGTAATGTCTCTTGTTCTCTACCTCTGCCCCGCAGACAAGCCAACTCACCCATTTGTTCCAGGAGAAGCTGTTCTTGTGAATCCTCAGAAGGTGGGCGAGGAGGCCTATGGACAACAGACGAAAATCATCGCCGTGACCCGGACTGCAGTGCTTAATAAGACATCACCCCAGTGGATCCATGCCACTCATGTGAAGAAGACTCCGGAACCAAGAATTAACACTGTTATACATGATCCACTGAATTCTTAATTATGTCTTTTGTTTCTGAAACTGATGTTTTACTTCAGCCCTGGCACAGACCGGATGTGCCATCATGCTGCACCAAATTTTGCTGTCTAGCTAGTATAAGTTTGGTAAGAGTGATGCCATTTGTGTTCATACCCTGGTGTTCAATTTCTGAAAACAGAACCCGCCTTTCAACTGGGTCCCTTAAGGATCCTGAAAATATCTCACCCATACTCGCAATCTATATCTCTACTGCTGAGGACTACGTCACTGATCCTCAGGACCCTGATAAGCACTGTTGTAACCTCCATGGTCAATCCATCCTATGTGGTCCTGAGACAGTTCCCCTGAGATGACCCTGATGATATCATCTTTTAGTCAGTCCTCCCTTAAATGGTGAAGGGTCGACGGTGGAGTAGCTCTCCACGGACCCTGGCGGACTTAGAATAGCTTAGGATATATCATATCTTTAAATAACCAATATGCTAAATGGTGGGACTGTAGGGGAATTTAATGATCCACATTTCATTCTGAATTAAATGTCTCGCTCTAGTTAGACTATTTGGCGGTCGGGCTGACCCCAGTCCTACTGCTGTCTATCTTCTAGACTGACCTTCGTCTTTAAGCATGCCCAAAACCCCCTCTTTGTCCAATGGTCGGACTGACCCAAGCCCGACTGTCATCTAAACATCTTATCTGTGGAAGCCACTTCTTGGAATTTCTCACCCCATCCATAAGACCAATCATCTACTTGTTGGTTCTACCTTAAGACCAATCATTGTACCCCACATCATCATGCTCTTCTTCATCATCATTTTCTTCTATTTAAACTTACTATATTGTTAATAAACTTTAGAGCATCTTCCTGACAACTGTGTTGTGAATTTGTTCTCCAGCATCCCATAACAAGGCATACTGAGGGCTGAACAAATTTCTGGTCGAACCCTGAGGTTTCTGGGTACTCTGTGTCAGTCAGACTGAACAGAGGCAAAAACCTAACACTACATACCTATAGTATGAAGCAAGTAATTTTTTAGACAAAGCAGAACATTTCCTATCGCTGTAGTGCAGTTTATATCACAAGAGCTGAATGACTGCTTAAATTGTGTATTTTGATTTAAATTGAAACTGAATTGTACATTGAAGGTGTTAGTTCAATCGATACAAAGAAGGCATCACAGGATATGATTGGCCTTGGCTAAGGCTAGTAGCTAGTTTGAGCTGGAAGAAAAGATATTGACATCTTTTGACAATGGACAATAAACTGGACTGGGCTAAGAACACTGATGCCCTCTACAAGAAGGGCCAGAGTAGTCTATTTTCTTAGAAGCTTGAGGTCCTTCAACATCTGCAGGACTATGTTGAGGATCTTTTATGAGTCTGTGGTGAGGACTATGTTGAGGATCTTTTATGAGTCTGTGCTATCCTGTATGCTGTTGCATGCTGGAGCAGCAGGCTGAGGGTAGCAGATGTAAACAAACTTAATAAATTGATCCGCAAAGCTGGTGATGTTGTGGGTGTGGAGCTGGACTCACTGATGGTGGTGTCAGACAGGAGGATGCTGTCTAAACTGCAGGACATTATAGACAATGGCTCCCACCCACTCCATGACACTGTGATGAGACACAGGAGCACATTCAGTGCAAGACTCATCCCACCAAAATGCACTACAGAGCGTCACAGG
>JAOYMR010000004.1:20485855-20509688 GCA_025802075.1 Tenebrosternarchus preto | reverse complement strand
GACGTCTTAAGACGTACAAATTTGCCGTGTTAACACGGACGTCATTCTAGGCGTTATGACCCAAAGGGCGTTCCATAACCCTTGCACTCGTACTACTAGCCGCCAGCTCCATACGTGGTCACCGCATACCCACATGTACATTAAATGCGGCTGTAGTAACGTACCCCCACTCCGCTCTGCTCCCAAACAACACTGCTACCAAGGCGCCTCCTCTTTGCATCTTTCGCTTAACCACAAACATTCACTAAAGCCAGCCCAGTACTCAAAACACTGCTAACCATGCTGTTGTACTTCGGTTAGCCACACCAAATCACCTGTTCCCAGGACCCCAAGGTGATCCACAGAATCACAGCTAGCTCCATAATTACCTCTCCCCTCCCACGTGGCACGTCTTCAAAAAAAAAAAAAAAAACGCCTACACCAGGGGCTACATAGGATCAAGATATTAAGTATCTATATAGAATCAATACACTTAATGGAAGTAATAACTAGCAGTTCAAGCTATTCAAGGGCACCTTGAATTCTTCACTGAATGTACTTAATTTTAAGAACATTGCAAAAGCAGTAGTACCATGTAAGGTGAGAATTCAACTGTAAATCACAATTCTTTTTCTAGCTTCCCCAGGTACCTGTTGGATCCTGGGTGAACCACATTACCGCACTTTTGATGGGGACTACTACAACTTCATGGGCAACTGCACCTACATCATGGCAAAGAACTGCCACCCAGACACAGATTACCCAGACTTTGAAGTCCAGACAGTGAATGAACATTTTGGTAGTACAAAAGGCACCTTTGTTAGTGAGGTCATTATTAAGGTCTATGGTCAAACCATCACTATTGTCCAACAGGAGACTGGACTTGTGAGGGTAAGAGATGTCTGCAATACTTTTTTATTGGTGGAACAATTGATAGTCACTCTAGATCAATCCTCACTCTTTCTCTCAATGTTTATTCATATTTCAGATTAGCGATTCACTGTGGTACCTTCCAGTCTCATTGGCAAATGGCAAAGTCACTCTCAGGCAGAGTGGTCTCTCAGTTGTCATGGAGACAGACTTTGGTTTGTCAGTACAGTATGACTGGGAGCAATACGTGGTGGTGAAGGTACCAGCCAGCTTCATGGGAAGGATGTGTGGCATGTGTGGGAACTTCAATGGAAAGAAGGATGATGACCTCACCACTCCTAGTGGCTCTTTGACAAGCAGTACTGCAGCACTGGGAAAGAGCTGGAGGGTTCCGGGTTTACCAGGAGAGGCCTATTGTACTGATGATTGCACTGGGCAGTGTAATGCCTGTAAGGGGGAATCATGGCTTGATCGCCTGGAAGCAGAAGGGTTTTGTTACATTGTCACCCTTCTCACTGATGGTCCATTACATGACTGCAAGTCTCTTATTGATCCCAAGGTCTTGTATGAAAACTGCCTTTTTGACTTCTGCATGGGAAAGGGGTACAAGAGATTTCTATGTAAGACAGTTCAGATCTACACAGATGCTTGTCAGCGAGCTGGTATACATGTACATGACTGGAGAAATATCATTGGCTGTCGTAAGTATTCGAAAGTTAGAAACACATGTCCAGTAGATAAAACAGTATTTTCCATAGAAATGAATGCTACACGGTAATATTTCATCCATATTATGAACCTGTTTATATAGACAGAATGGTGTAAAACATAGACAACATATTTTGAATAGGGATGATTCTACTAATTTTAACAAAGTCATGTCTTCACAGCTGCACCAAAATGCCCTGCAAACAGTCACTTTGAGTCCTGTGCCTGTCCTGCTACCTGTGAGAATCCCACTCCTTCAGCTGACTGCAAAGCCAATTGTGTGGAATCTTGTACCTGTAATGATGGGTTCCTGTGGAGTGGGAACAAGTGTGTCCCTAGCAATCAGTGTGGCTGCATATACAGCATTGGAAAGAACAAACACTACCTACAGGCTGGAGAATTCATCTGGGCTGGTGACAACTGTAGCAACAGCTGTACCTGCAACACAACCAATGGTCGAGTTATATGCAAAAATGCAAGCTGCCCAACTGGAACATCATGTACTGTTGCTAATGGCATCAGAAACTGCCATCCAGTATCTAATGCAACCTGTAACATCTACGGTGACCCCCATTACCACACTTTTGACAAAACCCATTATAGCTTCCAAGGCACCTGCACTTATATTGCAGCTCAGAGCTGTCATATAGAAGGAACTTCACTCACTCCATTTGCAGTTATAGTGGAGAATGAGAAGTGGTCTGAAGTCCAAATAAGCCCAAATGTCTCTGTGGCCAAGGTGGTTGCTGTGGAGGTGTATGGCATGATCTTAGTGCTGAAAAGAAATCAGCTACATCAGATAATGGTTAGTACAGTCTAAGTGAATGCAAAGAACTAAATTTAAGCTGAACTAAATTTCACCATTGACATGAGTGGTTACACATTATAAGGTACAACCACACATATTGTTAAATAATCTGGAAAATTGGGGGTTTTATTGTTTTACTGTGGTTTTTTACATTGACCCTTTTTCTGATAAACATCACAATGTATGTTGAATACTATTCAAGGTGTTATTCCTCCTGTGAAGCACACTATGAAGTTCTAGATTTGGCATAAATACATTATGAAATATTACTGCACATGAAAATCTCTTCGTAATAGCCAGCAGAGACTGGGTAATTTTTTTCAATTAACTCAAAAAAAGTAATACCATTTAAACCCAGTGTGAGACAAAAAATAAGTTACTCTTGTGTGTCACCGATCAGTTATATGTGATCAGTTCATGCATCTGTTATTTCAGGTTAATGGTGTTTTAAACAACATCCCTATAAGACTGGATGATGGAAAAATAACTGTCCAGCAAGTGGGCTATCAAAATGTACTCACTACAGACTTTGGTCTGACAGTCAGCTACGATATGGTGTTTCACGTGACCATCACTGTCCCGAGCAGTTATACCGGAAAGACCTGTGGACTGTGTGGAAATTATAATGGTAACAAAAATGACGACTTCCTGTTGCCAGATGGTAAAGAGGCCAAAAATAATCAAACTTTTGGTGCTGCTTGGAAAGTGCCTGTTCCTGGTGTTGTTTGTGATGATGGCTGCAGTGGAGATGTATGTCCAACATGCCCTGAAAACAAGAAACTTGTATTTGAAAAGGACTGCAGTGTCATTACCAACCCTCAGGGTCCATTTGCTGCATGTCACAGTGTAATTAATCCTGAGTCCCACTTCAGAGATTGTGTCTTTGATGTCTGCATGGGAGAGGGAGATCATGATATGCTCTGCCACAACATTGCTGCATATGTAACTAGTTGTCAGAACTTTGGAGTTACTGTTCAGAATTGGAGAACACCAACATTTTGTCGTAAGTATGAAATAGGTCAATGGAGGTAATTTTCAATGGGTCACTGTTGAAAATGTTTCTGAACAAAAATCCATGTTTTTTATCCATGTTTTTATTCTTGGTAGCTTTGAAATGTCCTGCCAACAGTCACTATGAAATCTGTGTGGGATCATGTGACACAGCCTGTCCAGGACTCAGTGAGGTCATAAGATGTAATATTCAGACCTGTTTTGAAGGCTGTGTGTGTGAGGCTGGATTCTACACCAATGGAACAGGCTGCATTATAGCAGATCAGTGCAGCTGTTATGAAGATGGACTCACCATTAATGTAAGATGTGTCTGTGTATTTACAGTCCTGTCCACAATTCTGTGTGATGAACAGTTCTTTTTACGCAAGGTTTTCTTTTATAAAGAAAACTGTACATCAGTAAGGAAGATTGATGTTATTACCGGAAGCAATCTGGCAGGGCTTTATACTTGAGTTTAGAAACCTAATTCTGAGATCTCAGGGTTAAGAAGTATAGGACTTAAGTTTGGAAAGCAACAGTATTGAGGTAAAAAACAAAAACAGAGTGTATCAGTATTGCTTTTCCTGTTAAATGCTTCGACAGATTGGCCAGACTGTTGTGACAGAAGATTGTGAAGAGCACTTAACATGTCTCAGTTCTGGGATAGTGCAACACAAAAACATGAAGTGCAACAGTAGTGAAGTCTGCCAGATTAGGAATGGCATTCGTGGATGTTACCCAAGGCAGTGTCAGTTTGAGGCTGGAGGCTCTTTTACCCTTTTCAATGGAACAACTTGGACTATTACATCTCTGGGAGCCTTTGACTTTGTGCAAGTATGTGACAGTGCGGTGCTGAACTGGTTCCGTGTAGTGGTGCAGCTGCAGACCACTAGTACTGGAGTTTTGAAAGCAATGGCTCTGTATGTCTTCATTGAAGATGTGTTTGTCACTGTTAACAGCCAACAAGAGATTTGGGTGAGCAATATTCATTTTAATTTATTATACTTCCCCATCCCTAAATCGTAACCCATATTTAATCAAATTAGACATTTTACAGGAATGCGTTTCTTAACAAAACTTTTTTTTTATATTTAGCTAAATGGTAGGAAGATGTCTATGTCTACTCTGGAAAGAAATCAGATATTTATTAGGCTCATTGATCAAACAGTCGTTATTGAGAAGATGTCTGCCTTCAGTCTGACCTACACTCAGTCCCAAGAGATCACAATCATTCTGAGTGAAAAGATGACCGATGCAGTTTGTGGTGCTTGTGGAATATTACATGAGTCCATTACTGGTGAAAGCATACAGATGTACATGAACCAAAACAGAGCTCCTGACTTTCCTAGCTGGTGAGTACATGAATGTGTGTACGTGTGTGCACAGTCATGTGTGTGTGCGCACGTCAGCTTGTTTACAGTACTAATAAGTTTATATTTTTAAGAAACTGGTGGGATTGTATTATATCAGCATGATACATTTTATGTGAAGGTATAATAATGACACGTTCCCCTTGGCTCAGTAGGCTATATATGTCTGTTATAACAATGACATAATAATATATAATAAATATAATAATAATAATAATAATAATAATAATAATAATAATAATAATAATAATATAATGACATGTTCCCCTTGGCTCAGTAGGTTATGTATGTCTGATATAATAATGACACTTCCCCCATGGCTTAGTAGGCTTATGTATGTCTGATATAATAATGACACTTCCCCCATGGCTTAGTAGGCTTATGTATGTCTGATATAATATTGACACTTCTCCCTTGGCTCAGTAGGTTATGTATGTCTGATATAATAATGACACTTCCCCTTGGCTTAGTAGGCTTATGTATGTCTGATATAATGACACTTCCCCCTTGGCTTAGTAGGCTTATGTATGTCTGATATTGTGATTTAAGCATGAAGGGCGTAATTAAGATTAAAGATATTAATGTTTTATTTAGTAGTTCTAAATTTGCCTAGAAGACAAATTTCAGTGTCTCTCTTTTTTATTCCAGCACTTGATGGCTGAAGAAGTTGGTTGGAAGCATCTACCAGAATACATTCATTTTTGTCAATAAATATGATTATCTACATTATGATTCTCTGAAAAAATGATAAAATAATTAATCAATAAAGCACTTGCAATATGACATCCTGTTTGAGTCCTTTTGTTTAAAAATTAAAATAATCATTAATTTGATGTCAACAGAAAAACATCAACTACTGATCACTCCAACTTTAAGTCCCTCTAAAGCTCAGAATTCCTCCAGTCTTTACCTTGACTAAGTGAATCAACTAAATACCATAAATGTAAATCTAAACAAAAAGTGAGGTCATAATAGAAGCATGCCACAACACACTATCTGGTCTTACAGCCACAATAACCCACACTTGGCTGGACCTTGATCTTCAAATAATAAATTTACCAATTGTAGTGGGGCAGGGCCAAACTCAACATCATGGTGTGCTTACTCTTACCTCAATGCGAAATCGTAGATGCATGTAACAGTTGGAATCAGGTAACTTCTTTGAGGCTGGGAGAAGAATGAAACTTCATATATCCTATGTGGTTTATTACACTGGGCAATAAAATTTTAACTTTTGCTCTGTTTCACAAATAAGTGAACTACTAAATTTGAATACGTTTTTAGAATTTTTCTATTACGTTTTAAGTGACAAGGCAATTCAGTTGTACATAAAGTTATTAGTATACTTAAAATATGAATAAACTTCTCAAATATGAAGCATATGATTTCATGACTGCCTATATTTGGCTTCAGAGACAATCCTTTTCAGCAGTAACAGTCTGCTACCACTGAAGAGATTCTGTACCATACATTTGTCACGAGGGAAGCACGTTACGACACAAACACAAAATGGAAGTGAATGCAGGTCTCTGACTGAAGGGCTTCATGATAAATGAAACTGAACAGAAAAGTGCACTATCTAACATAACAAGCCCATAACAAACAAAGACCAGCAACTGTCAAAACACAAACACAGTTTAAATAGAACAAACATGCTGTTGAAAGCAACCCAGTGATACATAAGGGAATAATACCCACCGGTATTGGGCTTCTGAAACGTTCTCTAGTGTGCACACCTGGCGGCTGTAGCACAAACATAAGAATACAGGGGAGGGACGGTGGAGACACAAAAGGGACAACTTCCCCCATTGGTCCCAGGAGAATGGGTTCCTCACATTGTCCTTGACGCCGTCTTCTGCCGATGGGCCCATTTGCACCCCAGATCGTCATCCCAGCTGGTCTTGCTGGGGCTGTGCTCCAGAGTCCAAACAGAACCTTCTCTCAGGTCCATCGGGGCGGGCTTAAGCCTCCACACTCTACATGGTTTACATTCACCACACTCTTAAGCAAGGAAAATAATCACATATTTTTGTCATCCAGTGTACCATCTTTTTCAGTTACTTCCTTACAGATGTTATAGTATACATCATCACAGGCTATGTGTAAAAGTTCAGCCTTGTAAGAATGCTGGATGAAAATGTACATGAATTCTCCTTTCAAATGCTGTATATGTGTACTGTTAGTGAATATGTAATGTTTAAGTATTGGTTTTTGTGGTATGTGTATTGTATTACAACAGACTTGAATTATATATTTGCATTGGACTCGATGACCACCGACACATCGTGTTGCAATTAAAGAATCAATTAGCACTATAAATTTGTTTGTTTATAGTGTACTTAGCCAGGCTAATAAAGGTTTCTGATGAGTTGACTTTAATTCACTTCACCAAGTTATATTATTTTTGATTTTGATTATATTATTTTGAATTCAATGAAATTGAATTATGTTTTTCAATTGTTTTTCAATTTATGTTAAATTCCTCAGTCCACTGACCGGAAGGATGTGACTTTTGAAAACTGCTAATTTAGCTGTCTTAGTTAATTAGACAGTAATTTATGTCTGTAGCTTCAGAATGCCATAATTTGCATTGGACGTGACAGCAGTAATGATGTCTAAACATTACAATAAAATATATTAGGTAAAACTGTAGAATGAATTTGGGTATAATGTGAAAATACAAAGGATTAAATTAGGGTATAGATCACTGAGCACATATTCGCCATCAATTGTGCAAGGTTTCCGAAGGTCAAATTAAATGTCCAAAATTAGCAACTGGATATCTTCACATATCTTGTGTAAAACCCAGCATTTATAAGAAAGAAAAACTGAAGGTGTATATCTCCTTGCATACGATGTTGTACTTTGCAGTCACGTCCAGGATCTTTACTACCTAGATTTGCTGGATGATTTTTGTAGATTATGGACCAATGCCCTGACAAACTAGCAATGAGGACATAAAATTCAGTTATACAAGCGCAATGCATATGGGGTGTATATTAAAACAATATAAAAGCACTAGAATTACTGCTGCTACTATTTATGTGTATGTAAAAATGCTATTTCTGGTTATGGTTCTAAATAGTATTTCATGCTGTATGGGCTAATGTTGAGCGGGTAGATACCTACAAATAACTGGGTGTTCTCCTCGCCAACAAACTGGATTGGAAGGTCAACATAGGCGCTGTGTACAGGGAGGGGATGAACATACTTTCTGAGGAAACTCAGAACATATGTAACAAGATGCAGATGATATTCTACCAGTCCTTTGTTGTGGTCGTCTTTGCCACAGTCTGCCGGAGAGGCTGCATCAGAACTCATGATGCAAAATAAGCTTGTTTAACTTTCTATTTGGTGTTTTGCGTTATTTTATTTTAGTTGTAGTGGATTTTGGTTAAAGCCCAAGTGCATTTGGTGTTTATTGCATTTTTGTTTTCTATTTTTGTTGATTTGCATTAAAAGGTTTTTTTTTCTAAACTTTTTTTTAGTGTGTGTCTGGGGTATGAGGAGGGTCCTGTCTTGTTGACTGTGCATTGAGAGAAGTCATCCTGCCCTTTTAACTATTATTGGTCTCTCCCTCTCCACACCTTTGTTGTTTGTAATTGTTTTTGTGTTTTTATGGTATGGTGAGCAGGGTGCTGCAGGTCATATGGAATGTAGACATGCTCTGGGATGCAGACATACTCTGGTGGTGGAATCTTTTGCACTGATCTGGTAGCCTAGAACATTCTGGGCTTTTGTGAGATGTGTGGTGTGATCACAGTGGGTGGATAGTGCAGGAGGTCTTTATCCAGTTCGTGGTGAATTTTGACTTGTTTACTTTATTAAAATGTATTGTTAACTTTGATTGTTGGAACTACATTTCTGGTCCAAGTGTGGTTTAACCTGGGTGCCTTTTCTTTTTTTCCTTTGTTTTGGGGTCCCTTGAGCCATTCATATTTCATGCAGGTGAAATTCCACTAGGTGGCGTAGTTGTGTGACCCCTTCTTCCTCTCATTACTGTGCCACCCCACCACATCTCATAGTAAAACAGTGTTCATTTAATAGCTTGCAACCATAAACATGCGTTTTGCCTCAAAAGGAAATCTCCAGTGATGGAATTCTATAAATATTAAGGTAATTTGTTTTTCCATTGCTACCCTGGCATCCAACAGCTCAACATGACAATTTTATTGTTTATCCTTGGATCTCACCCATTTTGTATACTGTTTTTTCTGCCACCACAAGGTGGCGTATCTGCAAGTGATGTCACCATAATGTCCTCTAAAAATTGGTCTATTATTAGAATGGTTTATAGTAGTTATCAAAACAGATCACAATTTCAAGGACACACACAGATCATGAAACTATAGCATTTGGATAATCAAAGTTAACTAGGCATAAGCAATTGTAATTTAAAGATAGATAAGTTGCAGATTTACAGCAGCAGCATGACAATATGCTCTTTGCACTGCTCCCCAGGTGTTGGTTGTCATGAGAACAGTCAGCCTCAAAGAAACTTCAGTGATTAAAGAACATTTTCTTGGGTTTGTAGAAGCTCCTGGATCCACAGACTTTGGACTGCCATCGCCAATTCTGAATAAGTTGGAACATCTGTTTCAGCAACTGCATATGTCAGTCCTATGGTAACAGGAATAGTGTGAAAGGGAAAAACAAAGGAATACAGATCAGACTGCTTGAGAAAAATCCTAGTGCTCTGAATGTGCTTTGTGGAGGGTTAACACTAAAACCTGGTGGTGGGACAACTTTTTTTTTTAGTTCTGATAAATCTTTTCAGCATTTCCTCAGCTTTTTAGTGAAAAATATTTGGACTGCTTATTTATTAAACTGGACACCCACATTTCAGCAGTTTTTAATTTGAAATGTAATATTTTTGTCACACCCTCTCCGGTAGCCAGCAGCCAATCAGACAACACTGATCATTTGCACAACACTCAGCTCCTTCCCTGCTCACAAACCAACTTTAGATTATTCCCAGCATCTGTTCCTTGTTTGTTTTGTTTGCCTCTTTTAGTCCCCATAGAACATCCCTACAACCCAGACAAAGCAAGTAAACCTCTGTGTGTCTCATTTTTTCCTTGTTACTTATGCTATAGACCAGTGAACCATATGTTAATGCCTCTCCAGATGGGAGATCTGAATATGATGATCCTAGTTTATTTGTAAAACACAGCAAATATGTAAACATAATTAAATATGAACACTGTTTTGCTACCTGACATATAATTTAATTACAAGCACAGTTTAAACTACCTGTATCATAACAATGAATGCACTTCGTTGGCTCTAATGGAATTTCAGCTTTCGGTTCCTACACCATGCACTCTATGACAGAACAAATTTGAAAAACAAAGTCAGTCAAACCAGATGTTGAGCATATAAACAACAAAGGTTGTTTAACCTATACAATGGACAAATAAAGATATTTTGTGCAGTTTCTAATTTCAGCTTG
This sequence comes from Tenebrosternarchus preto, assembly GCA_025802075.1. Taxonomy (NCBI): domain Eukaryota; kingdom Metazoa; phylum Chordata; class Actinopteri; order Gymnotiformes; family Apteronotidae; genus Tenebrosternarchus; species Tenebrosternarchus preto. The sequence goes on along the minus strand of JAOYMR010000004.1, from coordinate 20,499,511 downwards.
TAGTTTGATTTGAATTTACGCTTACACCCCACAACAGTAGGTGGCAATATAATGTTGTATTTGTGCCATAACAAAAAGAGGACACGTCTGCAAAAGAAATAAGTTAACTGCGCATGCGTTCTATTGCCTTCACAACTTGCGGACTCGGAGGTGGAAGAAGGTACAGTAACTTAGATGTGAAAAAGTATTTAATTTAATAATCAGCAGTGCACATAATTGTGTAATTCATTGTCAGTTTTCCGGTTACATTTATATACAATTATGTTTCACTGATAGCATTTTTCATTTTAATATATTGACAGAGAATGTTAACGTGGTTCATTCAAGCAGCGCTATCAAATATGTGAAGTACACGTAAGCGCATTGACTAGGTAGCTAACGTAGGTTAGCTGATTTTATTTTCCTCAGGTGCGCTGGCTTCCATTAGTCGAATCACAATTAATCTAAATGTGATTGACGTTTCATGTTTCTAGAGTAGATTGTCTACAGGTCATTCATTCTGTATACCAGTGCTGTGGCTAACTAGCTGTAGCTATGTCGTTAGCTTGACAGCTAGTTAACTAGCAGATAATACGTTTAATCTATTGTCTTTTTAATCTGAATAGGAAAGATGCTATGTCACAATATTGTTATAGAAATTCACCTGTCACCTGCATATGATGGATGGTTAGCTAGCTACAGTAGCTAATTAATATGGATGTATGTTGCTGTGCAATGTGTAGCTAGCTAGCTAGCTAGCTGTTGTGAATGTAGTTAGCTAGTAAGTTATCTAAACGGCGTTATCCAAGTTTCTCTTTTCTGGCGTACAAGGCAACGACATGGTTGACTTGAGTCTCGCATTAGCTAATTTAGCTGATTCATAGTTTGTCCCATTTAGGCTAGTTTAAAAAAATATGTTCGTGTGGTTAGTCTGTTACTGCATTCCTATAATGTGAATACTCCATAAAACTTTTTAAGAACTGGTACGCTTTGTTCATATTTATATTTACGATGTTTACACCTTCACACAGATGAGGACGCTGTGCTTGTTTGCCCTGGTTGCTGTGCTGGGTCTGGTGGCAGGGGAGGAAGGGGCTCGTCTATTGGCCTCCAAGTCGCTGCTGAACCGCTATGCTGTAGAGGGTAGAGATCTCACGTTACAGTACAACATCTACAATGTGGGCACCAGGTACTGTTTACCACCTCGTTCAAAAGAGCAGCTAACAAATATCAAAATATACCCATTTTAAGTTCAAACAAAGACGGTGTGTACTTGACTTGCTTTACCCAAAAACGTATCAGAGGATATTTAACCCTTTAATTTGATTCATTCAATGATAGTAATATTCCTTGCTTTTGTTTTTGTTCAGTTAGTTGTTGTAGATTCTGGCCAAGCTTGGATTCTGGCAACCAAAGGTTTTTGGTGCTGATATGCTGGGCATAAAATAGATGTAATTGACATTGATGGAACAAAGCAATAGTTAATTAATACTGGGAAATGCCATCACTTTGTAAGAATATGATTAGAATAATAGATTTTCTTGTTTTCTTATTTATACTACATCTTTCTCCTCCTGCTCAGTGCTGCACTGGAAGTAGAGCTCTCTGATGACTCCTTTCCTCCTGAGGATTTCGGCATCGTTTCTGGAATGCTGAATGTGAAATGGGACCGCATTGCCCCGTATCCTTCCAAAAGCCTGAGCGTTCATCTCTTAGATTACCAGTCACCACCCTGTGTTGTACCCTGCATTCATTTTATAGTTTGCTCAGCTAATGCAATCATGGACATATGCTTCTGCCACTTGTTTTTTCTGAGTTTTTATTCTATCGCTCCTGGCTAGATTTCTTTGATGGTGATTAGTGCCAACTCTGTCAATGCACTATAATCTGTATTCAGTCCATTAGTTGTTGGTCCTGGCCCTTAACCAGTAATGTGTCTCAGTGCCAGTAATGTGTCTCATACCGTGGTGTTGCGCCCCCTGAAGGCAGGCTACTTCAACTTCACCTCAGCCACTGTCAGCTACCTAGCCCAAGAGGGAGGGCAGGTTGTGGTAAGTGTTGCCTCCAGTAATGTGTATTCAAAAAACAGCAATGTGTATTCAAACTTGATGACCAGTATGTCTTTTAGCCCAAGCATGGATCAATTTTAGTTGTACTACAACCAACTTGGAGAGCATTACCACAATGTTTTGTATTTGCTAAATGCCAACTCCAAAAAGCCTGTGTAGTGCGTCCAAGACCAGTGATATTGTGTATTATGACGGAGGTATATTATGTAAACATGATTCTTGGTGATTGGGCTAAACACTTTTATTCTCTTGTTTTCTCAGGTTGGCTATACCAGTGCTCCTGGTCAGGGAGGTATTCTGGCCCAGAGGGAGTTTGACAGACGCTTCTCTCCACATTATGTAAGTTGCTCTCGAATAGGACACTGTATAGGCCTGCTTCATATTTTCTCTCCATTATCAGAACTAGTTCCATCAAACTAGCAGAGTCGGTGAGTTTGTAAAGTCAAAACTGGTGTTGAAGCATGAGGAACAGCTACATCCTGTTTTAAAATATTTAAATATTAGGTGTTTCCTGCATAAAAACCGCAAGTAAAGGAAGTTTGAAAAGATGTCATTAAAGCATAATGTCGGGTTCAAGAGGTAAGCATGTTGATTAGATTCCTTGGAAGCTGGGGGAAATGTCTGAGACACATTTTGCAGACTATCCTTTAGGTGACTGAAAATTCCTTAAAAATGTGCAGTATTGCTTTAAAACTTAAGTTAAAAATAAAATGTGATGTTTGATTCAGGTTAGTTTCACCTATGCTGCTAGGGTTTTAATAAGTTGAATTTAATCTCAGCTGAACCGATTATTAAACTAAATGGAATCAAGTCCGGCCCGGTAGTCTCGGTCATGCTGTCTTTGTTAATACTGGATTGGGCAAGACAAGAAGCAATTTGCACACTACAGGAAGCGCAGAGTGAGTGACGGTTCCATTTGTGTGTTTCTGTAGCTGGACTGGGCTGCTTTTGGTGTGATGACGCTCCCTTCCATCGGCATCCCCCTGCTTCTTTGGTACTCCAGCAAGAGGAAATACGACTCGCCCAAGAGCAAGAAGAACTAAGGGGAGAGACGGGCTAGTGGGTCTGAGAATGTGGGCTTAAGCTAAAAATGGGTTAAGAATAGCTTAAGGGACATGAAAAGGGGTGAAGGAAAAATAGCAGGAATGTTTGTGTGGATGTGATTTTTACAGTAATTTTATTACCCATATTGGGGGTAAAATGGCCAATAATACAATTTTTGGGCATGTCTAGTAGGATTGCCTTTTATTTGTTGGGTGAAATGTTTTTTTTTTTCTTTTTCTTTTTTTCTTTTTTTGTTTGTGCAAAGAAACAGGACTGATGCTTTGACAGTATCATTTTGACCATAACCACCATTTCAGTTCCAGGCTGTTGCCCATCCCACAGTGTTTTGTTTTTTCCTTATTTTTTTCTAAGGAAGTATTAAAAGTAACATTTGATCTGGTGAACTAGGTACCTCCTTAATGGTTGGTCTGAGGCTAACTGGTGAAAATAAACAAGTGGGTTTTCCAAAAAAAAAAAAAAAAGTGTTTTTTCTTTTGAAGTATGGCACTTAATTCTGTCTTATTTTACCAGTGGTGTCCAAATCATTCCTTTAGTTGCTGCTTACGCTCTTATTTGGAGCAGATTGATGAGTCATCCACACTGATCTGAACTTTCAGCAGTCAGGTTCACTGTTGCTATGATGGTTTTTATTTTATGACAAAAATATTCTGCTATATTCAGCTAAAATGAGTATAGTAGGTATGCCCCATCTTTTCTAACATTGTTTCAAAGAGAGTGCTTCATATGTTAAGCTCTACAAGCTCAGGCAGAACTACAGTGAAGCCTATCCATGGGCAGTGGTAGCAGAAGATTGCTGGTTCAAGTTGCTACTGTTGGGCCACTTGCCACTCACTGCCATCTAGTTCACCATTTGGTTTGTTCCAACTTTAGTCATACACTATATTGCTAAAAGTATTTGCTCACCCATCCAAATAACTGTGCACCAGTGGACAAAGCAAGATCCATGAAGACATGGATGGCAGAGTCTGGTGTGGATGAACTTGACTGGCCTGCACAGTCCTGACCTCAACCCGATAGAACACCTCTGGGATGAATTAGAGCGGAGACTGAGAGCCAGGCGTTCTTGTCCAACATCAGTATGTGACCTCACAAATGCATTTCTGGAAGAATGGTCAAAAAATCCCCATATACACACTCCTAAACCTTGTGGACAGCCTTCTGAGAAGAGTTGAAGTTGTTCTAGCTGCAAAGGGTGGACCAACGTCATTTTGAACGCTATGGATTAGGAATGGAATGTCACTTAAGCTCATATGTGAATCAAGGGATGTGAGAGAATACTTTTGGCAATATAGTGTACCTGTATGTTAAACATGGAAATATACTAGTGGTTGTCATGATCACGTAGGCTTAAAGTACAGGAAGGTAAGACACATTGTACTGAATGCATTATGGGTAGACTGAAAAGCTAGAGGCCTTGAGTGCACAGCAGATCAGTCGCAGTCTGTCAGGGTCATGGGTGGATGACCTGGGCTTAGCGTTTGGAGTTTTGAGGCGGAAGAGGAGGTCTGGTGTTGGATGGTCTCTCCGGTATCTGCTCGTATATGGAGTCTGTGGAGCTCGCAGGCAGCTCTGAGTGATTGAGGCTGGACAATGCGGATGCAGTCATCCCTGCTGTTCTGCCAAAACTCTGAAGTGGGGTGGGGTATAAATCGTAAAATATTTTCTGGCAGTTTTTTGGACAAAAAAGTATCTACATAAACTAGTGGTTGAAACTTTTATCTCATACTTCTTAGTCTTAGTGTTGATTGTGCTCTCTAAAGATGATCATAAAACAATAGAGATTACATGTAATCATACCTGAACACTGTTCTCAGGTTGTGAGGAAGCATGTACAGATCTAACAGCTGGTCTTTGGGGCAGGGTGGGTTTCGGCCTTGAGAGCAAAGGAGACGAGTTGTACGAGGCTCCACTGACTGGTGGGCGGGCTTGGATGGGCATAAGATCATCTCTAGTCCCCTTAATGTTGACCTCCGAATACAGGTGATGAGAAATGTCTCCTGGACAAATCACACACACACGTGTATAAACAAAAAGTAATGTTAGGTTTCCATAATCTAGTCCAAACATAAAAATAAGGGTGGAAAAGTTAAGTTAAATGCTTAAACTTTCGTAGTTAAACTTATTACATATCTTGCATCAAACTGGGGGCAGACATCTTGGAAGCTGGAGCCTATCAAACATTTGTTTTGATTTTTTTTTCCTCCTCAAACTGCCCCTCCACCTGCCCCGTCATCGCCTGTCTCTCTCACCTGCAAGCTCCTGTCGCCTGCTCACAGCATAGAAATCAATCTCTTCATTGCTGGCGCACATGTGCAGGGTCTCCTCATAAGTATGCATGGGCTCGAGCTCCCAGTACTTCTGCTCTGCCGAGTTTGCAGCGCCGGCAAACGACAGAGGAGCACCGGTGGCTGCTGCCCTTTGGGAGACGTGCTCGGTGGCATTGATGGATGGGTTTTGTGGGGTTGTTTGTGCTGCCCGGGGTGGTTTGTTGACCCGTGCGTAGGGGGCTTCCACAGGCTGGGTCGAGTCTGCTAGGGCCAGACTGGGACCATCAACAACAAGCTCTTGTACGTCATTCTGGAGATAGGGCAGAGTTATTTGCAATCTTTAGACAGCCAACTTTGCAAATAGGGGACACTGGATTTGTACTACGATACTATGTATCTATGATGCATTAAACACCACCACAGAATATATACTTGCAATAACAGTCTAAAAGTAGAACATCCAGTTTTAGTTGCAATGTATTTCCTTACATCTTTGACAGGAAGCGCTAATTCTGCACTGATCTTGCACTCGGGCAGAGAGCGAGTCTTCCTTAGCGCTTTGCGCACCATCGCGTACTGGGCGGCGTCTTTGGCGTCATGGGCAGAGCCTGTGGCAAGGTATTCTGTCCCAGCTTCTCTTTTCTCTGGTTTTGCGTCCATCGTTCCAGTGTCATCTGCCGCTCCCAGCTTCGCCACCTCCTCCTCACAGCTGCTAATTTCCTGGGAGGGCAGGACGGAACACGAGGGTGAGGGAACTCCACTTCCCACACTGCACTTCGGAAGCAAACCAGTGCCGACTACATTCTATAAGCTTTGAAGCAGCAAGCACTAGGGTGTACGCATGGACATTACCTGTTCGCAGGGTATAGTGAGTGTTTCGTTGAAGGGCCCCACTGGATTGTGGGTGTAGTAGTCTATCAGCTCCTCCAGACTGTCATGCCTGCTTTGCTCCCCAGCAATGAGGTACTGACCGTTTGTTCCAGATACTCTGAGTTCTTCTTCTATGATGAAGTGACGGCATCTGTCTGCACCTCTGGAATCACACGGTGTTTTATTCCATGCACCTGTGCATGTGTGTCACTGCATGGTGCAAGTTTGCTTGGCTGGTGCATACCTGTATGACAGCACAAAACCCACTTTTGACTCACTGAGCCTCAACAGGAAACAGCCTTGCTGCTTATCCCGCAGTAGTTGCTCTGCCTCCCTGAGAGAGAGAGAGAGAGAGAGCTGTAGTCAAAAGTAGGGCACATTCCATAGAACTACTGTTTTGTGCTACTTTTTAAACTTGGTGCACCTGTGTGCAAATTCAGTTGTGAACCTGTGAAAGTGACAACACTGGGGCCTTAAGAGAGAGAGGGTGTGTGTGTGTGTATGTGTGTGTATGTGTGTGTGTGTGTGTGTGTGTTTGTGGTTGTAGGTTTGGGGGAGAGAGGACCTGCGTGTTGCAAAGCCATGAAGCCAACTGGGCAGCAGACTGGTCTGCTTGTACAGGCGAGGTAGCTGTGTTGTCTGAAACCACAACAGGATGTGAGCTCGCAGAGATGGTGTTTGAGCTTCCAGGGGCCCATGTGGGCCTAGTAACTGAGTGGGAGCTATGCGCTTCACTACCACCTGAGGAACACAAACACCACAACTTTATTGGACTGGTCAAGTTTAAATCTTCAGTATACTAAGAATTCTTGTGTATTTTTAAAACCTGTTAAATGGGCAGTAAAGTGAGCTCTGGAAAATGTTCCATGAACAGAATCATCAAAACGGGGTTCATTTTGGATTATATGAGCTTGTAATGTGGCAAAAACAAAATACCCATAACATCACAGCAAGAGACAAGCATACTGGACTGGGCATGTAGTTTGCATTCGGTTAATTATCAGGGTTATTATCAAAGAATTATTGGCAGTCATCCCTTGTGAAGTTGTGTACCAGGGTCAAGAAGCAAAGGAAGCCTTTCAAAATATACAACCATCCATTTCTACATCCATATCATTTTACAGGTTATAAAACTGTCCAGTTTAGGTGAAAAGGGAAGAACTACTAAAAACTACTAACACGCTTTTTATTATTGTAAAAGCTAGAATCTAGTTTCAAGCCTACCACAGATTAGGCCAATATTTGCTAATTCATTTACATTTACATTTCTGGCATTTGGCAGACACTCTTATCCAGAGCGACTTACAAAGTGCTTAGGGATACTTGGAATATCTAGTGTATCTAATTCACCGCTTTATTCATCCGTATCCTTTAAAATTGCTGTACTTTAAATCAGTTAACATAAACACATTCTTAAAACACACTTTTGGACTTTGAATTAGTAATCTCTGATTGGCAAGTAGTTACCTCATTTTCCTTCTGATTGGCCGGGCCGTTTGATTGCCCTGCATCATCATGTGTGGTAGGACGCCCTTTTATGCTGCGCCTGGGTTTGATTGGAGGCTTCCTACTGGTGAGGTGGGATTCTGCAACAATTGATTGACGAGGCATAGGTCTTGGATGCTGAGCTGGCTGAGAACTGAGTAGATTTTCCCTCTGATGAAATTCAGCATCTATATTCAGAAAAATTCATTGAAAATATATGATAGACATAGAATTATGCTTTTATAATTATGAACTAGAATTAAGAGTTTGTTTTCTGAAAGTTATGCTTTAATGTATAGGTAATCGGTATAGTGCAGGCTTCCGGAGAAACAGGATGTTTCAGACAGTTGTCCTTCATCAGCTATGCACATCCTGTTGCTTTTTTTGGAAATCGTTTTGTATGTAGTTTTGTATTGTCTTTTATTACAATAGACCGCAGGTTTTATTATTATAATTTTTTTAAGGGGAGCAATATATTTTTAAATATATATATTTACAGTGAGATATTTATTGATATTTATAATGCTACTGCATGTTTCTTAGCACTGCATATTTGAATCTTATCATTTCCTAATATTTTGCCTGAAACTAAAATATGAATCAGTAAATATATGAAGTTATATTTTTATTGCCCAATTTATGTGCATGTCTGCAAGATGCAGAAAAGAACGAATATAAACAGTGATGAGCTCGAGTTAAACTGACAGTATGATTTTAAATTGAATCTGATATTAAGAATGTTTATATTTTGTTTGAAATGTTTGTAAGATGCATTCAAATATTGAATTTAAAGCACAGCATAGTTGTTTAGACCTAATATCAAGCACTGCTTTCTGCAGTGAACAACATTAACCCTGCATTAATTGTGATGCATGCAACACGTTTTCTAAAATTGGACTGTAGAGAGGAAGTGCTAATCATCCAGAGTGATCTAGAAACGCTCAAAATTCAACACTGAATTGATTGGTCTAGAAGCACACAAACATCAACACCACATTGAGTTATCTAGAAACGCACGAAAGTCAACACCACATTGATTTATCTAGCTCTTTTTGCAACACACATTGCCACAAAGCAGCCTTACAAATGTGTGGGCCCAGGCAACAGTGGCAAAGAATTCACAATACATATACATGTGAGAGCATTCTAAAATAAGTACTCAAAAATCCCAAACACTATATGTGTATATGGTACAATATCAAAGCATATCGCAGTTCTCTCTCTCTCTCTCTCTCTCTCTCTCTCTTTTATATATTGAAATTATACAATATAGTATAATTGATCTATGGTGCAGTAACACAGCTTCATAGTGTGAGTTAAACTCCTTATAGAAGATTTGTTTACTCGGAACTAGCCAGAGTCAATATGTTACCTGGTTTATGAAATTAAAGGTAAAATAACTAAAACAACTAAGTACACAGCAGTACAAAATACAACACAGAACACTTGTGAAAAGCTGCCTGATACTTTGTCCCCTAATGAGAGGCCAGGACTGAGTCAGTAAAGCACCATGAATGTTCAATACAGTATGTGCCATGGAAGATGGACTGTGTGTAAAAACAGAGAGAGAGAGCCAACCTTTCATTGTTTGAGAGTCGAAGTCCATCTTCTCAGACAGGATGTAGGAGTGTAGCAGCTCTTCAACTGTTCATGACTGCATCTGCGTCACTGAATATTGTGTGAGGGAGTGTGAGAGAGAGACAGACGGAGATGCATGCATACACTTAATTGTGAACCAGAGAATCTGTAATATGTTTAACTATAGTGATGTTGCTTGTCAACTCATTTCAATGCCATGAAATTGTTGAAAAATATGAGTAGAATAGATACAAACTCTGTTATTCATTTCCACACATCAATCATGATTTTATAAATCAGCTTATTCATTTTTGTTGCGAGAATGGCAGTTTGAGCCTTTGCTAACCGCACAGGAAGAAAAAGATGGCAACCACAGAAAACAATGAGAGAGAGATGAGACTGTAAGAATGAGAAATTAAGAGAGTCTTCTCAAGGGCCTGGAGGTTATTACACTTCACAGGAAATCAATCCTGAACAACTGTCATTAAACATTGCTCAAAGAACATCACAAACAAAACTTACCCAGGATCATTTTAGTTTGAAATATTTGATAATCATCCCTGAATATCGCTTTCTCTCCTGTGGAGTTAGTAGATGTCTTTAACATTTGGCTCTTTGGTAGGTACAAAGATTAAATCTGTTTACTATTGGCTATTTCGAAAGCTTCTGTTTCAAGCAGATTAACTTCATTTTTTCTCTGATATGATGACACTGGTGCACTTAAAGAAAAAAAAGCACAGATTAGCCAGTCATCAAAACCCTCTGGCCAAATGAAAGAACTGGTTTTGAGTAAATCCATTTAGTTTGAAGTTTGTGGCTAGGCTGTAGCAGAGGTGTCCTTAGACGACAGTGAGTACAAAATCACCATTCAGTTAAAGCGAATGTTCGGTTAGTTTCCAGTGGTTTCATGCCTCAGGACTGGATTTAGATAGAAGGTCCAGATTTGAATACCACTGCTTTTCTAACAGCATTTAAATGGATCTTAAAGGGAACTGAAAAACTGAAATGTCAAGTGTTCTCACGTAACTCAGTGTGACAATGTACGTTCCATTGCTGGTCGTTTAAACTGATTTTTCTTTCACTAGTTTTATGCTCTTTGCAATTTTCTCAGACCATGAGTATTCTGAAAGTCCTTATTCCCTGACAGTTCACAATTTTGTTGTGTTCCATTAACATACCAGATGAAGGTAACCATCACTCTATGGCTATAATTTATTAACGTGACTGTGGGATTTCTGGAACAGGAACAGAATAAAAATATGTACAGGCTGAGAGGCCCTGATGACAGAATTTAAAACTGGAACCGTTCTTTTTTAGGTCTATCCTTATGCTAACTTGTATCAAACTCACTTTAGGTCTATCCTTATGACAACTTGAATTATCTCCACTAGATGGCACAAGAGTACTGACAATCAGTCCCGGTATTTTGAAACACAGGCTATCACGTCATTATCCCAGCATGCCAGCGTTTCTGAGCTTGCAGGAGGGATGTCTCAAACGGAAAATAATTGGTGGAATCCTGATATAAATACTGTACTCGTAAAAATACAGACCCTAAATAATTCGCATGGATAATCTACATTTAGCATATAAATACGCCGCACAATTAATGTCTGGGGGTTGCACACAAAAGATTAACAGAAGATCCGTTAATATCTGGCATGTTAAGCAAACAAAACTATTTCGAGTAAAAATGAGTGGATGCACACGTTTAGATGCTGTTGAGACCCACAGAAAGGAATGTGTATCTCTTTCTTTTTGAGCTCTCTGAGATCCTTCGAACTTCCATTAGTCTTATTTTTTAGTTTGATTATGCTGCTATAGCTGTTTCTTATCTTTTCAGAATGTAAATTAATACCCCACCCAGGTTGTTAGGAGTAATTTTTTTTTATCTGTCTTCAATCTTACTGTTTTTGGGTGTGTGTGGGTGTGTGTGTGTTCTGAATAAACTGTGATACTACATCCATGTTTGGTGTGTGAGTTTTTGAAAGGGCATCAGTCATTTCGTACCGTAACGTAGTTACTCCGGTGCCAGGTGTCGGGGGGGCGTGCACTCGATAAAACATTGCGTTTCCTGATTTCAGCGAACGCGACTGCTGCCAAGGTCCAAGACGAAGACGCATTATTGAAACTAAAATCCATAGGCATTTACCAAACTTAAACGGGACAAAACGGAACACAAAACCGTTTTCAGTCCCCATAGGTAGGCGTTTCAAGTGTATTGTCTTTACAAGTTATTTGTAATGTGATGTTTCGTAGAAGACTCCATAGGCACGGACAGATGCGTTCTTGACATATAGGCTATTGTAATGTTATTTGTACAACAAGGAAGCTATTGAAAAAAGACGGTTATTTTCCCATCGATCACGTGAGATTATAACCACTGGATTAAGTAAAATAAAGGATACTTTATAAAGGATAAAGGATATAAAGGTAAATGCCGCGTTTTACTGTGGAATTAAATTTCTGTGAATGGGTTTACAACAGAAAACAAGTTTGCACGTGTTTTCTGAGAGCCCGGTGGAAATCACAACGAGCTGTAACTCAATCTTTATTGTAATTCCATTATCGGATAGTATGTTGCCTTTTTCCAGTCATTATATGATTATATGGTTTATTCGTGACCAGTGATTATATGGTTTAGTCGTGACCTTGCAAGATAGTAATAAAACCGCGAAACGATGACGAATCACGACCACACAAGGGATTGACATAAACACAAAGGTTTAGCTCCACGAAGAACGAACCATTCGAGCTAACCTGTTTGTATATCTCGAATTAAAAAGACCAATGCGGACTGTTTGGTCGACATTTATACGTGCTTTTAGAACTGGGCGAGATTTAATGTTTTGTGTTTTGGATGGATTTTATGGATGGGATCTCACTTTTCTTTTAAAGACCTGTATACATTATTTTAATAACGTAACAGTACCTGCTTATGGGCTTCTTATGAGTACCAAGTGTGCAAGCCAAGTGTAAACGCGTTTGAACCCGTTTGAGCCTTTTTAAGCGGTTATATTTTATAGTCTGGTCATTGCTTACTTCTTTCATAGTTCGTTGTTAATCCATTTGTACATATAACAAACTGTAAATTAAGCAAAACGTTAGCAAGAGCAAATGTATTTCTGGTTCTGCGTATTAACTATTATATTTTACACTATGTATCTTTTATGTTTCTTTTATCGGTTACTATGCTGAAATGGTTTTGGACGGACTTCGACTCAAGGCGGAGTTTTTCCTATCTTTGGAAATGGTTACAGGTTAGGAATTTAAACTGAGAACGGTGCTGTTTGCTGTACTAAACAGTGTTATTTTAAATAACAGTGTTATTTAGTAATCATAGCGACTGAAATTATTGTCAATAGTACTAGATGATTTCAGTGCAGCTGAAGTGCATGGGTGGCTCGTTGGTCTAGGGGTATGATTCTCGCTTTGGGTGCGAGAGGTCCCGGGTTCAAATCCCGGACGAGCCCAGATTTTGTCATGGCTAATGATCGTTATCCGCTAAACACGGATTTAATGCAGGAAGAAGGTAACCTAAGCAGCAATAATCGAGCAATATCAAGATCCTGACTGAAGCTGCGATTTGCTAATCTACACGTTTACTTCCAGGTGAAGGTTTGCCTTGGGCAAAACAATGTTCCAAACCTGAAGCCTTTGTTTCAACATAAGATATTGTCATTTCTATTATGTATGTTACTTGTATTAAACCAGTTTGAAGAAGTTGCAAACTGACCTAAATGTAGTTACACAAGACCTTTGTGTACTGTTGGCTCTCCCAGACAATACTATTATCTCTGGTATTTGTTTTACATTAGTTCTGACCATTTCTTTTTGGGAGCCTTTTATCTGGGCATTTAATTTGCTTTCCAATTTCCAGTATCCTCTAGTGAGGATGCAGTCTGTCATGAGGTAAATGTGACATAGTACTCCTACAGTAAAGTTTCTTAGGGCATCCTATGCTATAACACCCAGCTAGTTTGTTTAACTTCCATGTTAGCATCTGAACTTTTTTTTAAACTATCAGTATCCAATCAGCTGGGTAAATGCCAGATTTTTTTTTGGCAGACTGCCAAACTTCCAATTTGCCTGCTTCTCTTCTTTTCAAGTCTGTTTTTGTTCTCACATCCTACATGCGCCATTATTGCTGTCCCCTCTTTTAACTCAGCGAGTCTGACGACAGCCTTTGAAAATAAACCTTTCAAAGTGTGTGTAATGGTGACATGGACAGTGGTCAGTATGTGTACTAACAAAAGTGCAACAGCTTGGATAGTCTTGCAGACTTTCCATTGACCAACAACAAACCAATATGCATTATTGTTTTCACCACAGCTGAATATATA
>JAOYMR010000004.1:20461396-20485755 GCA_025802075.1 Tenebrosternarchus preto | reverse complement strand
CGACTCTCTTGCGATATTCTCTCTCTCTCTCTCTCTCTCTCTCTCTCTCTCTCTCTCTCTCTCTCTCCCTCTCCCATGCTCTTTCTAGATGTCAAACGCTTCTCCCCCCTCCCCTCGCTCACCAGGATCCTGTTTTGGTCCTTCTCTCTGCTCTCCCTTCTCCTCCCCACCCATCTCACCCGGCCTGGGGGCCGTGACCCTCCGCTCTCCTGCCGCACGTCACCTCATCCACCTCGACCCCTGGAGGAGGCACAGCTGGGAGCCAGGCGCTGTGGCCCCGGGATGCCCCGTCAACGATGCTCGCAGGTATACAACAACGTGCACCCGCTCCCATGTTCACACACTGTACAAAGAGCACGAAGAACGTGGCCTTACCTGACTATGAATCAATGAGTGTCAGACCTCTAATTGTATGTAATTGTAACATTCCTGCATTGTTTGGTTCATATAATGTATGTGTGCACATTTGCTGTCCTCTCTTTTTTTATTCAAGAGTTCCTATCTACTAAATCATCTGTTCCTTTGCCAACCCGTCTTCTGTCTCTCATTTTATCCATTTGTCCCCCCACTTCTCTTTCACACACACACATACACACACATACATGCATACACACACATACACACACACAAACACACACACATACATGCACATTGCGTACATGCAGGAGTGATTTGTCTGTTACTCTTCATGGGCTACTGTTGTATGAGCATTACCAGCCAGTGCTAATGTAACCAGAGCCAAACGCACACACATAGAGCCTTTCTGTAAAGGGATAAATTGCTTACACTATTTCACAGTTGTGTCACTGGTCTTTGTTATGAGATCAACCCTCAACCACCAGTCAAGAAAAGAATAAGTGTAATATTAGCTAAGTGAGTGTGAGTGTGTGTGTGTTTGTGTGTGTGTGTATGTGTGTGTGTATATATATTATATTTTTGATCTAATGTATTAAAATCTGTTTTTGATTAAAAAAAAAATCTAGCATGTGGAATGTAATGTTTTTTCAGTGATAAAAGACTAAATTCAATCTCTTAGAAATTTGACAATGAAGTGTCTGATCCTCAGAGTCTGTTTATTTGTGTGTGTGGGGTATCTTCAGGGTGTTAGTCAGACATCAGTAAGTTAGTTTAACAACACAGGAGTGAGATCAGACTTAAGAAGAAGTACAGCCAGAGATAGAGGGGAGCAGAGTAAGGGAGGGGGGTAGATAGGGAGAGGGGTAGACAAAGCCTTGAAGGCCTTAGCTCAAAGCATGTTATCACCTCCTGACCTTGGTGCCTTCTTTAAGAGAGGCACAAGGCACCAAAAACGATGTAGCAATACTCACCATAAACCTAAAGTGTAAACCTATCAAACCTAATATAAAACAGAATCATAAACAATCACTAATGAAACAAGATAAGATATATTTGAGGGAGACACTAATCGTACAGGATGTGATATCCAGAAGGAATAAAATTTCCAAGGAAAAATCTAGCTGGCCATATTAATACAGCCCTCTCTCTCTCTTCCTCCTTCTCCATGCCAGTGTGAGTCTGGAAGATCTGGACCTGGAGGAGCTGGCGCTGGTTCTGGGAGGGGCACTTGGCTGCAGGAGGGCTCGGAGCACGCGCTGGTGGGGCACACGTGAGGGCTCCCTCACTTCCCTCACGGAGGAGGAGGCCGGGCCCGAGTCCCAGCAGCAGTGCCGCATAGCACTGGAGGTGGGCTGCCTACGTGCACACCGCCTCACATCTATAGCAGGGGCTTGCTTCCTGCAAAACACTCTCTGCCTTAATACACCAGACTGAACCTTTCAGCAGAACATGAAGTCCTGCATCAACCAAATTAGGGCGTTTAGTGTGGGATCATCTTCAGAAAGCATTCAGACCCAGTTACTTGTTGTTCATTTGATTGAATGGATATAATTGCCATTTTATGCACCAGTCTACACTTAATCACCTACAAGGGCAAAGGGAAAACATTTCTAGTTTTAAAATTAATAAATTAGTAGCAACTGAGTCTTCCTGTATGCATGTCTAGATGTGTTGTACACCTTAATGGTGAGCGTGTGTGAACTGCTGTGTTCAAGTCTCTCCGCAGACATCTGATTGAGTTTAGTTCTGGCCCTCGGCTGGATACGTCAAGGACATTCAGAGTCCTGCTCTGAAGTCACTCTAGCTTTGTTTTTACCTTATGCTTTGAGTCACTGTTGTGTTGAAAGGTGAACTGTTGCTCCAGTCTGAGTTTGGATGGGATCTAGAGGTTTTATTCAAGGATGGGCCTATATTTGGCTACATTAATCCGTCCCTCATTTGGTATCAGTTTCTCTGCCCCTGCAGTTGAGGTTTATGTCTATGAAACATGTCTATGTTTCAGCGTAAGGTTGGTGTTAGCCAGGTGATGTGCCAGGTGATGTGCCAGGTGAAATGCCAGGCATAGTGCCTGCTGTTATACCCAAAGTTATACCCTATTCCTAGTCAGAAAAATCCTGGTTATCACTTATTACTGTTCTCTTTATTGCAGACATTGGAGCAATTGCACTACTCAGCACCACTTTGCACACATATACACATGCATGTAAAGGAATGTGCACATTTATTGGACCTCAGATTTACTTGTACATATAGACATAAATTTTTGCTTAATTTTATTGTTATATCACATGGCCTTATTTTATTTTATTATTTTATTTGTTTAGTTATCTCTTAGTTTTGATTTATCTGTTACTATGCACAAGTTTCAAAGTTTGGCTGTTGAAAAAAACAAATGTGATTGTTCTTACACAGTGATAATAAAGCTATTCTGTTTTGGTCCTTGAACTTCACAGCTTTTTGTCCTGACAATGCAATGTAAATTGTAGGCCCTTATTGACCCAGGTGTGGTCAATAAGTATGCATAGTCAGTTGCATAGTCAGTTGCATAGTCAGTTTATATACAGGAAAGGATCTGAATATTTTTGAGATTTTTGGATTTTAATTAATTTTTAAAACTCTCTAAAACATGTTTTCACTTTGTCATTGTGGGTAATTTTTTGTTTGATGGGTAAAAAAGGCAATTATATCCATTCAAAATCTAATCCTCAGCGCAAAGTGTCCAACAAGTAAATGGAATGCCTCCTAAATCCACAACCTTTTAGGATTAATAGGTAAAGAAAATAAATTATACTGTGGACTGTTAATTAGTACTATCAAATGTCATTAACTCTACAGCTGCCGGATGTTCTATGTGTTATTACACTAAGATGTACCTGAATGATGCTGTGCATCCAGGCAGGTCAGATGTACGGCTGCAGTGTCTCTGCCCCCAGCCTCTGTGTGGTGAGACGGGCTGCTAAACCTGTTGGCCCTCGGCCTCGTTCATACTGCTCTGGTGAGCACATCAAGGCCTGTGTGTGTGTGTGTGTGTGTGTGTGTTTCTGTGTGCTCGTCATGTTTGTATCAGTTCCTCTCTCTCCTCTTTGCTTTCGTTCTTTAACATCCCCATGTTATGCCCTGACCATAGTCAAATAGCTTCTGTTCCCTTTCTCCCAGACAGCACAGCCTACTACCAAGGCAGAGGATCAACTCTCAGGTTAGTTTTAACAAGACTTATTTGCAGTTCTTAAGGATCGTCAGGATCGTCCGGCTCAGTGTTAATAATGTACATGTGTGTTTTATAAGACATGGTTGCTCTTCAGCGTTCACAAGCCTCCAACATTCTTCATATCAGTCTAGACAGGGCACTGTCTGCACTGGCTTGGGAAGATGGGAAGCAGATAAAAGAAGTGAGGAAAGAAGACAGAGACGGAGCCACTGCGAGCCCTTTGGGCCGAACGCTCAGTTTCCTACGCAAAATGACGAGTCGAAAGGTAAGTGTTCAAATTCTCACTGGTTCTGTTTCACATGATGTCCTATCTTACAAGCTGTGCTTTTTAAATGAGAATTTATCTGTTTGTAAAAAGATCATTCTCAAAATTGCTGGGTTAACTCAGGTTTACACAGTTTTACCATCTGAGAGCTGTTTGCTGGGCAGCACGGTGGGTTGGTGGTTAGCATGTTTGCCTCTTGGATTCAAGTCCCCATCTGGGTGGAATTTCTATGTTGTCTGTGTGGGTTTCCTACCACAGTCTAAAAACATGAAGGTCAGTTGAAATAGTTACTCTAATTTGTCCTGGTGTGTGTGTATGCCCAGTGATGTCCTGGGCTGGGTGCATTTGCCCAGTGCATAATGTACTCCCTTGAATGGGCATAGGGATGCCCCCTCACCCCAGCACTAACCCTGAATTTGCATTAAGTGGTTTGGATAATGAATGAATGAGATGTTTGCCAGGCTGAAACTGAGAATGCATTACCAACTTTTACCAGCAGTGGGCATCATGAGACACAAAGTTTAAGACCAATGACACATGTATCAGATTAATGAGCCATTGGTCTCCCCTACATGTGCTGAGTCACATTCACGATGTCTTGTCTGCAACCAGGATCTTGCTCATCACTGATTCAAGTGCAGAATGTTCTTTCAGTTAACTGACTCTGATTCAAGTGCAGACCGTTCTTTCAGTTAACTGACACTGATTCAAGTGCAGACTGTTCTTTCAGTTACTGACTCTGATTCAAGTGCAGACTGTTCTTTTATTTAACTGACACTGATTCAAGTGCAGACTGTTCTTTCAGTAACTGACACTGATTCAAGTGCAGACTGTTCTTTCAGTTAGCTGATTCCAATTCAAGCAGTGCATGCAAAACTATGCAAAGAGGAAGGAACTGAAAGGCTTTGTGCTGAAGATCTCAGAGCAACTCCTGGCTTATGTCTGAAGTCCAGAGTCTCCCTTTTGAAGATCTAAAATGAGCGAGAGACGATGATTGGATGATGGGGAGGTGGTACAAAAGGGAACAAAAACAGAACCACTGTGATAGGTGGGAAACTTTAAACTGGGTGGGAGGAATCTGGTATTTGAGAGTTCTCCCAAATGTAATTTATGGCATAACTGAATTTAAAGCTGTAGTACTGTTATTGGATAATGCCACCCTTAAGAACTCATGCAGAAGAATAGGCTTAAACACCAACTTATATCATATAGCAAGGCTTTAGATTCTAGAATTGTTCTAGATGGAACTGATGGAACTGGTGCTTTCACAAAACAAGATGTGAGATCAGTTTTTTAAATTCTTCAAGAGTGCATTTACATATTGCATAATATAGATTTGACAGATGAGTTTTGAAAATAAACATAGTGTGCTGCCAGATGAGCTGGGATGTTCACAGTTGGGATAGAAAAACAATGCAGTGGTGTTCTGTTTAATCCTGTTTTGGCCTGCTGTCTCTTAAAATTGTGTTTTACTTTACCATAAAAATGTTCTTAGACAGGCGCTTTAGTGAATCTTCCAATACATTTAAAAAACTAATACTGCATTTCATTTATCCAATTGGGTTGACTGTGTGGCTCATTCTGTCAATTATGGAAGATCAAGTGAAACTTCACAACAGCATGGTTGATGCTTAAATGGGAAAAAAGAAAGATATTGATGCTGACATATTGAACGCTGTATTTGGAACTCCTGAATTCCCCAGGGACACTAAAACATGGGCAGAAATGCTTGAGTGATATTTACTATGAATAACTTATTGGATAGGCGATCTGTATTTACAAGTGAACTGTTTATGTTGTTACTCTGTTTCTCAAGAGTTCCTCCTTATAGATGTCATGACAAAATAATAGGTTTGTCATTGCTCATTTTGCATCTCCAAAATGGCAGGTCTTCTGGGACATTCTGCAGTTTGCAGTGTTAGATACCAAAAATAGTCCAGGAAAGACAACCAGTGACCTCGTGACAGGGTCATGGGCACCAACGGCGCATTGATTTGTATGGGGAGCAAAAGTTAGCCCATCTGGTCCCATCCCATAGAAGAACTACAAATTGCTGAAAATGTTAATGCTGGTCATTCAGTTCGGCACCGGACCATGACACAATGGAAGAAAGTGGCCTGGTCCAATTAATCACGTTTTCTTACACCATGTAGAGGGCTGAGAGCGTGTGCGTTGCCTACCTGGGTAAGAGATAACTCTAGGATGTACTATGCGAAGGAGGCAAGCCAGCAGAGGCAGTGTGATGCTCAGGACAATGTTCTGCTGGAGAACCTTGATCTAGACATTAATGTGGATGTTACTTTGACATGTACCACCTACCTAAACATTGTTGCAGACAAGTGCAACCCTTCATAGCAATGGTATTCCTTAATATCAGTGCCGTTTTTC
Organism: Tenebrosternarchus preto; assembly: GCA_025802075.1. Classification (NCBI taxonomy): domain Eukaryota; kingdom Metazoa; phylum Chordata; class Actinopteri; order Gymnotiformes; family Apteronotidae; genus Tenebrosternarchus; species Tenebrosternarchus preto. The sequence goes on along the minus strand of JAOYMR010000004.1, from coordinate 20,479,537 downwards.
AGCAAGATAATGTCAAGTCAAGTCAAACTTACTTATATAGTGCTTTTTACAGCGAATGTTGTCACAAATCAGCTTTACAAACACAAGTCCCTAATGATCAAGCCAGGGGCGACAGTGGCAAGGAAAAAACTCCCTAGGCTGGGATAAAGAAGAAACATTGGGAGGACCAAGACTCAGAAGGGAACCCATCCTCCATTGGGTGTCCCAGCTAGTAGCAGACCATATTTAAAGTACAATGTCTAAACTGAGCAGTCCCTCCAAAGTGGATGTTGGGCTTCAGGTAGGTGGGAGCATCCGCTAGTCCCCTGGCAGCAAAGGCTTGTCCCTTGGCAAACTGAAGCATTTTCAGTGTTGCCACACTGCAGTTCAGATTTGTTCAGGGATAATTTGAGGAACATAACACAGTTTAAGGTGCTGACTGGGCCTCCAAATTCTCAAGATCTGAATCCAATCAAGTGTATATGGGGTGTGCTAGAAAATCAAGTCTGATCTATGGAAGCCCTACCAGTCAACATGCAAGGCTTAAAGTATCTGATGCTACCAACTACTGCCAGAAGCTGCAGGACGTCTTCAGAGCTCTTGTGGATTTGATGTGCTGATGGGTCAGAGCTGGTTTAGTGGCACAAAGAGGACATACACAACAGTATCCAGGTGGTTGTTATGATGATCAGTATCCAGATGGTTGTTATGGTGATCAGTATCCAGGTGGTTGTTATGGTGATCAGTATCCAGATGGTTGTTATGGTGATCAGTATCCAGGTGGTTTTAATGTTATGGTGATCAGTATCCAGGTGCTTTACAACTTTAGCAAGCAGAAAACCAGAGTTTGTACATTCCTAATCACAAAACACAATACATTTTTTTGGTTGCTTTACTTTAGCATAACAACATTACACAAACGCAAACAGCATAACACAAACAAACACAAACAGCATAACACAAACAGCATAACACAAACGCAAACACAAACAGCATAACACAAACGCAAACAGCATAACACAAACAGCATAACACAAACAGCATAACACAAACGCAAACAGCATAACACAAACAGCACAACACAAACAGCATAACACAAACAGCATAACACAAACGCAAACAACATAAAACAAATGCAAACAGCATAACACAAACACAAACAGCATAACACAAATGCAAACACAAACAGCATAACACAAACACAAACAGCATAACACAAACGCAAACAGCATAACACAAACACAAACAGCATAACACAAACACAAACAGCATAACACAAACACAAACAACATAACACAAACGCAAACAGCATAACACAAACACAAACAGCATACCACAAACGCAAACAGCATAACACAAACACAAACAGCATAACACAAACGCAAACAGCATAATGCAACAGCATAACACGAATGTAAACAGCTTGTCTGAGGGTGTGCGTGTGTGTGTTCATTATATCTTTATATCACCAGCACATCAGTATGCATCTGATTGTGTGTGTATGCCTGTGTTTGCGTTTGTGTTATGCTGTTTGCGTTATGCACGTCACGGAGAACTATGGGCACTGTTATAGAGTTACAGAAACATTTACTGTTATTCTAAACAGGGAGGGTTGGGGAGGAGGGTTACAAAATCCCGTGATTGCAATTCCTGGGAAAAACGGTCTGCTTCTCGCTCCTTTCCTCTCTTGTCTTCTCTCTTACTATGTCGTTCTTCCTGTCTCTCTCTCACATACACACAGAATCATGTCAGCTGTTGGTTCAAGTGACCTCACAGAAGGCTTGTGTTAAGAGTAGCTGCAGGCATGCTGACGTTCACAGTGTGATGGGGATCACACTGATTTCTCTTTTTGTGTTTTTTGCAAGTTAGTTCACTTTTGGTTCCCTATCAGTTCATAGAACCATTTTGACAAAGAAAATGATCCAGTGTGGTAATTGGTCATACAAAATACATGCCCTGTGAATCTTAGAAATGATAACACTGGACTCTCCCTACAGACTCCTCCTTCAGAATGGAGTCAGAATGAACACACTTTAGCTTTTTTTGATAAGTTTTCAGGATGTTTCTATCATGTATAGTTTTTATATTACATTATTATTTATTAATTATTTATAAATAAGGCTGGTGCTACATTAAAAATGTGTACATTCATACTTGTACAGTGTATGGGTTTTGTTTATTTGACTCAGGAACATCACTCTTCAGTGTCCAGCAGTAGCCAGCATAGAGGGTATGCAGCCTCCTTGGTACCACTTTTCCATATTAGACATAATGGCGTATGAGTACACTGGAATAAAAACACTATGGGTGGTGGACAAATTCAGGAAACATATTTGAATTCAGCATGCAGAAATACATAGTAGGCAGGTATGTTTGCAGGGGAAAAAAAATCACTGTTGACAAGTATAATTATTTAAAAGAAATTTTGTGTGTATGTGAGGTATATCTGTTACAGGGGAAGAATCGACCACTGTGTTGAGCTACTAGGTTCATTTGTTACTGATTAAACAGTTAAGCTGGATCTAACAGTTCCTCACATCAACTTCTTTCTTTTCTATTTGTCCATTTGTTTTGCCTTTTATACTCTTTCCTTTACACACATTTACATAAACAAGCGTGATTATTCAAACATAAACACACAGATCACACTCTACCAGTCCCTTGTAGCATTCGTGGTTTGTAACGGAAGCGATTTATTGGCACCTGGCCTAGCTCCTTCAGGCTTCTATTGGTCTGTCTGAGATTAGTCGGCTCACGGCTAGGAGCCTCAATCAGAACAACTTGGAGCCAAAACTGAGCTCATATCAAACAGAGAAACCTGGCCCTTGTTCAGGGCGATTTGCTGACATGCACACTTGCACCTAAAAATCCCGCGTGACCCACACACCACAAGGCCCTGCTGGGTGGAGCTGCGGTGTCCTCTAGGGCAGCAGCACCACACAGATTTAGCAAACTACCGATTTGTGCTCGCACACGTCTGGCTGCCATGTGTTTAAGGGGAGCTGCTTCCCTGCGCTGCACTGGGCTTGGCATTATTACTGTTTTGAACTAGGGTGCACTGGAGGCAAGTGCACCCTAGTTGATTTATTAGGATTAGCAGCAGCCTGGGATAACAGCAAGGTACAAATACAATAAACAGAGTTGGATTTGAGAATTCCACAAGGCAATAATGATGAAATCTGGAAAAAGCAGGTAAACCAGGATAAACAATAATAATAATAACAGCTGCTCAGAAGAAAGGTGCTGGTGAAAGATCAGTTTAATTACAGAGTGTATATAGTATATAGGGGATGTAATGGCCATGGGGAAATTGTAAACAGAGGCTTATGGTTAGCAGGTTTCTGGCACACTAACTTCTAACAGGTTAAGTGGAGGAAGGTGGTGTTGAGGGTGTGGTAAACAAAAAGGCTAGAAGGAGGAGTATGAGGGATGCCGGGCTGTTTTAGGGTTAACTTCCATTTTTTACTGCTCTGTGTGGTGTAGCCCATCAGTCAGAATCACACACACACACACACACACACACACACACACACACATACACTCACACACATTATTGCTTGCATTAGTGTTCTGTGACAGGGTCCCCTGAGACCTGTACTGAATGACAGGGCTTGTAGGTTCCAGCCACTATTACCTGGTCATTACCGCACACACGCACACACACACACACACACACACACACACATACGCGCGCACTCCCAGGAACACACCACCTCCACGGTCTAACCCCAACTGTCAGAAACACACAACACACACACATTTTTTTTTTCTCGCCTGCCACAGAACAGCTCTGAAGTGCAGCTCCTTGATGGAATGGTAACCCACGGCAACGCACTGTGCTCTGCACACACTTTCTGGCTCTCTCTCCTCCTTCTATTCCTCACTCTCTATCTTTCTTGTCCATGCACATACAAAGTGAAGAGGTAAAGGAATATGTTTTTAGACATTTCACCACGCTTTTATTTTTTTGTCTGTGTTTTTAGATGTACTTTTAAAGCAATATAAGATCACCTTTCATATACATGCATGTGTTCTGTATGTACACAGTGTTATTTACAGAAAGCATTTGATGCCTGACCTGCAGTGTTTTACTGCTGTACAATTTTTTGTGTGTTGTGTATAATGCGTCACTGATCATTAAATTACTGTTACCCAGAAGTGCATGATGAATACAGTCTGAAGCTTGGCTTTAGGCATCATCCTCATGAACAAGCTCTAGATCATGCTTCCTCTCCCTTAGACACAGCAACACAGGAACACATAATTAATTATATTACATTGATTATTTTCTGTGGAATACCATAAAATAATTCATAATTTACAACCTGGCAAGGTGATGATGTTGGACTGGTTGTACAAAAACATGTTGAGCCTAAAACTGGGTTTATATCTAATCTGGATTCAAATCTGGATACCAACACCCTCAGTCAATACAAATGTCTTACAAAAGCAGACGCTGTGGCAGATGTGGTAGCTGCTGCGTCATCAGCACTAACTGAACGCAAAGTCACAACTCTTGGCCGTCTCGTGTCCAGCTTTTCGAAGATAGTCAGGTTTTTATCTCTGTATTGATTGGCCAGAAGTGTTTTTGTAGGGAATGCCAGCAATAAATAGTCTTGCTGGCAGTATTTAATTAAAGAATGATGAAATGTTCAATAGTTATTATTATGTTTGGGTCATTCCTTGTGTGCGTGTGTGTGTGGGTGCGTGTGTGTGTGTGTGTGTGTGTGTGTGTGTGTGTGTGTGTGTGTGTGTGGAAAAATTACAAGAAACCATGAGCAAAGCAAGGGAGAAAGGGAGAGCAAGTGGTGAAATACTGTGTGGAAATCCACCCACAGAGCAATCTGTCCTGTCCACAGAGAGAGAGAGAGAGAGAGAGAGAGGGAATGGCACTTTACTGGTGGATTTGATAAAAAGCTCTCTACATGGCCTGTATGCAAATCTTGCAAGAAGAGCATATACAAAATGTACTGTGGCCTTCACGTCCAATACAAATACTTCTACTACGCACTTTTCTAAAGTTTAGTCTTTGGCCAGCATTTACAGACTGTGTAACTTATATAATTTATATAATTTGTTTTGATTTAAATGGATATTTACTTACGTAAAGTACCTTTACTTTTTCTGCTAGCAAAATACAAAATTCAAAAAATGAACAGATTGTGACTAATGGTTGAGTTTCCACCTTTAAATAGCATCTTCTTACCAGATAAATAGCTACTTCATTTAGTGTCATTATCTACGCATTCATTTTAAGTGTGCATACACCACAGAAAAACCAGCCACTCCATGTAAACTTCACCAACTTTCCATCTGTGTGTACTGTTCCATTTGAGCGTACCGTTGGCATGGTGACAGATGTGGTCAAGGCAACAAAAAAGTCTGCCTGCCTCCACGTTCAACTCCCTAAATAAACGGTCCTTCATTTTTCCCCACACTTCTCCTTTACTCCCTTCATTAAACAAAGTCACTCCGCAGTGGTGTGTCACACTGTTACAACCTACTGCTCTCTCAAACACAAACCAGATATTTGAAATTCTATAGATGAACACAACTACAATGATCTTTTAGAATTAGTAAAATATAAATGATACATCTTAATGTCTTAATGTACACTTAAAATCAGTGGAATGTCCCTTCCAAATGCATGCAAATAAGTACCATAAACGATGCATGAATTCAGTGGCTGATCACAATATTTTATGCTCCTGTCTGAATGACTATTTTCACGAGTATGGGGTCCCAGGAGGGTGTTTCTGTCTGTGGCTGGTGGTGTATAATGTGGGCTGAAGTTGTGTGGCTGCTGCAGAGTGCAAGCCAGATTTGTGAAGCCAGCAACACCGTGTAATAGTCCTGGCGGAATACTTAAGACTGAGCCTGCCTTGCACTGTTAGGACGCTTTAAAGGGGGTTTCCTCCTCCAGTCCAGCTGTAGAATTTGTGTATAATCCAAGCAATAATGTGTGCACTTTTTACCCACACCTGCATGGTGTGTGTGTGTGTGTGTGTGTGTGTGTGTGTGAGAGAGAGAGAGAGAGAGAGAGAGAGAGAGAGAGAGAGAGAGAGAGACTAGAAAAGAGTCAGACAGTGAGATGCAGAAAAAAACAGAAGCTGAGTTTTGATTGTGCTTGTGTGTTTGTCTGTTTTAATTCTGCTCGTGTCTTAATGCACTAGTTGGTGCTAGATCGTACTGATTTCTGGGCTGCTGGAGAGATTTATAATGTCTTTCCGGTTTGGTCAGTAAAGTTATGTGAGATGATTTGCCATTGCGTTTGTGCGTTGGTATGAGAGCGTGACACTGAGAATTTGTCTTGGCATAGAACGGAGTTGTGAAGACTAGCAAGTACCTTTATAACAAGGACATATATACAGGCGTGCGCGCGCGCATACACACACACACACACACACGCACAACCGCACTCACACACACACACACGCACACTCGCGCGCACGAAGAGAAATAGAGAAACAGGTTAAAAAATACTCTGTCTTGTGGGCGCGGTTTGGGATCGTGTTTCGCTCCCTTCACGCGCTGCGCAGTCATTCTTGCATTTCCTGTACGAAAGAAGCGCAGCGCACTGTTGGAGAACGAGCGGTTCCTTGAAAAGAAGTTACACTGCCGCGCAGTACAGTTAGACAAGGCTAGGCAAGATATGTGATTATACCGGATAGAAAATTCCGCGACGTTTGACAAGGACAATCTCTTTTAGATATTTTGTTAGGCTTTAAGAGGAATTGACGCATCTTTATAGTAACCTATTTGCATTTCGCAATGTCTCGAGTTGCGGATTTGTCGAAACTTCGCCAGGAGAGGATGAGGGAGATCACTCTACGGGTAAGTGCTGGTGAACGCTGCTTAGCAATGGAAACATTCCACTCTGTTCATGAAGAGGAGGTTCAAAGGCATCGTCGTTGCTGCAAACTGGCACAATATTAGCCCGTTTTATGTTTCTGGTTTACAAAAGCGGAAAAACAATTGTGATTTAAAAACATAACATTTGGTTTGTAATATAATCTGTCCCCTTGCTGGGTTGTGGGTTCCTCGTTATGAGAACATGAGCGTTTTTTGGAGTTTAATTTTAATTTTCAGTCATTACCAGCATTGATCTTACTTTGTGTAGGCGACGCACTGAGTGAAAGAGAGAGTGTGTGTTTGCGCGCGCGTGGTAGCAGTTGAAAAAGCAAGAGTCAGGAAGAGAGAACCAAAAAGAACGGTTACCATAGAAATGTTAGATGGCACATTGTATGTCCAACACCAGCCTAACGATTACACGCTCACAACATATAACTAGCAAGCGCACGTAATGTGAAATATCAAACTGGCGTGTCATTTAGCGTGTGCTGTAGGTGAGATGATAAGGCCTGTGTCATCATATTCGCCATTATAATCATCATCATTATAACGATAACCATCATCATCCTTTCTCTGCTATTTAAGTAGCAGTGGTTCCCTACAGACTTTTATTCAGGCCACTAGACCACAGCAGGCTGGACTAAATCTGGAGCTTAGACTGTTTAAACTGGAGCACTGAAGTTGAAACTCATCACTCTCTGCTCACAGCTTGTGAGATGAAAGCAGTCTGAACTTGGCCCCTCAATACATGCTTAACTACAGCTGGAATGGCAGGACATTGGATGACTTTTGGTTCAACGTGGAATAGTTCAATTATATACCAATCCTGCTGCAGGAACAAAGGGTGTCTGGACTTGAGCTGAAGGCCTAATTATATTTTAGGTGATTCATGCTTTCAGTGGGTTTTTTGACTTCATACTTGCTCTCTCTCTCTCTCTCTCTCTCTCTCTCTCTCTCTCTCTCTCTCTCTCTAACAGACACTCACACATACATACACAGTGTAGTTCACATTGAACATCTTTTTATACAGTTTTTGATGCGAATTTCCACCCCATTCCTATGTTCCCATGACAACGCTTAACTATGACCATTACAGATTAGAAAGAGGAAGTGCTCACTCTCTATTTCCTGTGCAGTATTTCAAAACAGCACCAAAAAATAAGCCAATCAAATGCAGATATAGACATTCACTAACGGATATAGTATACTTTTATTCTCATGATACATGAACATCACCAATTTTATAGTCTTTTTTTCACCAGTGATTGGCATGTATGTGAAATCTGTCTTCTCTCAAGTATGTGAATCTGTCTTCTCTCTTGACAATTTAACCTGCAATACAATGTAACGTTACAGGTAGTCTGTATATTAAACAACTACATGCTTTTGTAAATCATATTCGTAATTCACAGTATACATTATGAACAATTTATTACATTAGAAATTACAGCGCAGTATGTTCAATACAATATGCAGCACCAGGCAGTTTACCAGAAACAAGGGGGAAGTAGTGGAAGGAGTATTAAAGTACTACAAAAAAATAACAAAAGCATAACAAAGAAATGTTGTTTCTTCAGAGAGGTGATGCGAATAGAAGTACTTATCCGAGAAACTCCACTAAACTTCAGATGTTTGCACTAAACTATATATTTATATATCTTTCTAAAAATATATGTCAAAGTACTTTATTATTAGGCTACATTTTTGCTCACAAAACTGTGTTTGTACTTATTGCGCCGCTAATTCCAAAGCTGAAGTAATGCAGGCCTGTGTTTGACGGAAGAGCTGTTATGGTAAAACAAGAAATAATGGACTTAGGTAGTTATTAATGCACTTAAAAGTCAAGTATTTCATTAAACTCTACTCAAGTATAACAATGTATACTACAATCTTAAAAAGCACAAGCTCTAAAATGGTTTATTGATAGTTGAATTTGTTCCAGTTTGTTTATGTGGTCCACAAACTGGATTCTGGCCACCGCAACATGTAGAAAAAGGCCTAATGTCTGCATTCAAAAAGCAGGCCATGAATGTATATTGCAGTGACAGACATAAGGAGAGAGTCATGAAGAGTCAAACATTACATTCTGAAACGTTCAGGAGGCCTCCAGCCACACAACAGTGACCTGCTTGTGGAACAAGGACAACAATAGAGCATTTGAAAGAGTGATAAAAAGGTGGAGGGATTGATTGGTACAGTCTGTGAACATAAAGGTAGTGGTTGAAGGGATTGATTGGTACTGTCTGTGAACGTTAAGGTAGTGGTTGAAGGGATTGATTGGTACTGTCTGTGAACATTAAGGAAGGGAGAGGAATTCTTTTTAGAACTGTGGAACATCTGTAAACCTTATAGTCTATTTGGAGGGGAGGAGGATAAGTAAATCTGATGAGAGTAAGGGGTTACGAGTTAGCACACGACCTGAATTCCCAGATAACTGTCACTGGAGGTCAGAGCAAGAAGAGCAAGTCTCAAATATATTTTGTGTTTTTTTTTTTTTTTATCAATCAATTTTATCCATTTTTTTATTTAGCAGTTTAGGATCTAAATTGTCATTTGGGGGGGGGGGGGGGGAAGGAAGATGATGAGCCAGCAAATCAGAAGTGGTCAGTGTAACAATGCTTAGGACAACAGATGTCGGTCTGAGCAGCACCAGCTGTGCTGAGAGCAAAGGTTAAGATAGATGGTGTGTGGCACTGAATTTTTAAGGAAGGCCAACTTCTCTGTATTCTATTCTAAAGGACACATTCACATAGTCCTCCGCACAAAAAATGTGCACAGAACTTGCCATTTTTTGGATGCCTTAGATTTTTTTTTTGGAGCTCTCATTCCATTCCCTTCTGTTTTTTTCCATATTTTCTTGTAATGTATTATTAGTTACACCATGTGTTTTTTGTGAGACTGTAAACATATAAGCATATAAGCATCCAGTGAGTTCAGAGCACTTTTGAGTACATTGTTTGAATACAGAGTTTTACATTTTTACGGTTTATGGTGTTAGTGTGGATCAGGTTATGGTGTTTAATGTGGATCAGTTTATGGTGTTAGTGAGGATCAGTTTATGGTGTTAGTGCGGATCAGTTTATGGTGTTTAGTGCGGATCAGTTTATGGTGTTTAGTGCGGATCAGTTTATGGTGTTTAGTGCGGATCAGTTTATGGTGTTTAGTGTGGATCAGTTTCAACATGCTGGCAGTAAACATTTGTGTCTTTTCTTCATATACTTTGCACTTCTAACGGTACTTTATTCAGAGTGTAAGAATGCAGTGAGGAGAGACTGGCATCCCCAAAGTGAAAGTCACTCTTTATGGGGATTATGGTGTTGTAAGATTATGGTGTTGTAGGATTATGGCATTGTAGGATTTCTGTTGCAAAGGCATTTAATGTTATAAAATGGCTGTTCATAAGATCTGACTACGCATTGGTGTCTAGAGCGCAGGAGATGATTCAGAGCCGTTACACAATAACAGCACAACTCAGTTATCACACGTGTGTGTGTGTGTGTTTGTGTGTGTGTCACGGAGTGATCACAGTTATTTACCATTGTTCTGTACTTTGGCTTAGGGTTATCATGATTTTTGTAGCTATGATAATAATGATTGTTCAGAGGCTGTAAGGACTGTGTTTTGTTTGGTCAGAACAAGGAGAAGGAGAGGATGCGGGAGCGGGAGCGGGAGGCGAGAGAGAGAGAGGCACGCTACAGCAACGGCCATCTCTTCAACACCCTCACCGTGAGCGGGACCACACTCTGCTCCGCCTGTAACAAGAGCATCACAGCAAAGGAGGCCCTCAGCTGCCCCAGTGAGTCCCCAAACACACACACACACACACGCACAGAATTATCCAGTTTTGCACATGCATAGCTAGAATATTGATAGTTCTGCACTAGGGTGGGAAGTGGAAGAGCATTTGGGGCTTTTTAAGTTTGTGATAAATACAACAGAAGTGCTTCAATAAAATACATGAATGTTGTATGTGGTCTCAGTAAAGTAAGGTAACAAAGCTGAACTAACAATATTAAAATGGAAGCTAAAGAAACACTCTGCTTACTGTGGGCACTGATCTGAGTCAGTCTGGCAGTGAAAAGGCATTGCACTGAATTACATTTTGTTAACAGCTGATACAATAGAATAAAAATTGACTCACATTTACTTACAAAATGCATTTATAAGATTGAGTTTGGGATTTTAAGAACAAATGTTGGACCAACCAAATCCACAGGTTGTTTGTTTGTTTATTTATTTATTTATTTGCTTTTTAGTTCTACCTAGCCCTAATGCCTTAATCTCAAATTACCACCTGACGTATAACTACATAGCATTGTCTGTTTGTGCAGTGTGTAGCATGTTGTGTCATGCCAAGATCTGAACCCCCATACACTTTTGCACATGGCTCTACTATCTAGGATCTCGGACACTTTTTATCTGGCAGGGAGAGATGCAGAGATAATGTGCCCAGTACTCCCACACATATCCATATACATGTACACGAACATGTGTGTATGCACACATGCACACACACACACACAGATACTATTTCTGTGCAGAAATTGTTCCAAACTCTGCCCACATGCATTCAGTGACAACCACACTGCACATTTACATCCATACCCTCTCATGGGTCACAGTAACACATTTACACACACAATTAAATTCACGTTGTATGAGACGTTTTGAAGAGCTGAAAATGAAACACATTACCCCACATGCTCTTGCTTACACACACACACACCCTTTCCTGTTTTGATGTCACCCAGTTCACCTCTCCTCTGTTCTTGAATTCACTATTGTTTTTTATTTCAGCTCACTGAAACTTCTGCATTTCATCAGTGGTATTTGATGCAACCAGACAGTACTGATAAGACCTGTGCACTAGCTCTGTGCTCTGCTGCTCTGGTCTGTGCGCTGGTTTTGATGGCACTGTGTAGGTGTTGGAACACATAGTTCCTGCCTTTGTACCCACTAACAGAAAGAGCAAAGGCCTGCAAAGCACTGCACAGCATAAAGGCTGTTCCTGAATCATTTGTTTTCGTAGTGTGAACTGACATAGGGGTCACGTAGAACAAAACTGGTTTAAGATCAGCTAAACAAGCTTGTGCGGTGGTTTATATGGCTGATGTATTAAATAGGTAACGGGAAAGATATATGCATCTTTGTTGGGGGGGGGGGGGGCAGGGAAACCCCCCCAGGGCCCCAAGTCTCTTTCCTGCTCAATCAGTCTCAAAACAGGAAGTGGAACTGTTCTCAAACAATGGGCCCAGCAGACACCATGCAGGACATGAGAGAACTCGTTCAGAAAGGAGTTGCTTTGACACAAGGGGAATCGGAGAGCAAGTTTCAGCCCAGCTATGGATAGTACACAAGACAAAGAGAAAGACAGGCAAAAGATTGGTACAGTACAGCCGCATTTTATACAGAGCTCTCCTTTCTCGTGAGGGGCATTATATAAATTAAGGGACGCCTGAGCGGTTTTGTATAAATGAAGGGGCGCGTGAGCAGTTTTGTATAAATGAAGGGGCGCGTGAGGGGCGTTGTATAAATGAAGGGGCGCGTGAGCAGTTTTGTATAAATGAAGGGGCGCGTGAGGGCGTGGTATAAATGATGGGGTGCGTGAGAGGCGTTGTATAAATGAAGAGGTGCGTGAGCGGTTTTGTATAAATGAAGGGGCGCGTGAGCAGTTTTGTATAAATGAAGGGGCACGTGAGGGCGTGGTATAAATGAAGGGGCGCGTGAGCAGTTTTGTATAAATGAAGGGGCGCGTGAGAGGCGTATAAATGAAGGGATGCGTGAGGGGCTTTGTATAAATCAGCTCTTTATACTAAAAATGGTACAGGACGGACCGAGGCAACGTGAGAAGCAATCAGTGGCTTCACCTCCAGTGTGCAAAGTCACAAACCATAAGCTATGGACACTAAAACAGCCGTTTCTGTGTGTAAGTGATGATGAGTGGACGATGAGGAAGAACAGTGGCAGACAGATGAAGTAATATCTTCTTACTCTTCTCTTTTCCAGCCTGCAGTGTCACCATCCACAATCGCTGCAGAGACGCCTTGCCCAACTGTGTCAAGATGAAACAGCGGGTAAGAAGGGCCTGGCGCTGCTGTTTTTGACGTGATTTTGCAACAAACACGTGAAACCTGTTATATGCAACACGGAGGCACATGACGTGTTGGTTATTGCAATGTGGATTATGCGAGTCCATGGTAATCTGGGATGGATGAACAATGTTTCTTTCATTCTAATTTTGGGTGACATATCAATATACAGCTTGTCTTAATTGTCTTAATGAGATATTGTTTATCTGAAGTTTTAAATGGCATTATGTTGTGCCTTTGTTATGTTGTGAATTGCCTCATATATTCCCAAATTATATCTTTTAACAGCAGTGTTATACCACACTGATGCATTTCTGTGGATTTTTTCCAGGTTTTATTTATGCAGTAATATAATATTGTTATTGAAGCAGTGGGTGATTTGGCAGAATTAAATTATCATGATGTTTGAAGTTTTATGTTACACAATACATATCAGGACATTTACTTTATTTTAAGGTCAACTAACAATTTGTAACAGTGCAACAGCAAAATAGAAGTACCGGTACCTAATTTAAAGATAAAGACCTAATTAGGCAGCATTCACTCAGCTATTTGTTACTGGACAGTTTTATTTCGATATGAATGGCTGTTGTTTGCTGGCTCTTTGTTTTAGCGATCTAGACATACCTGCAACATTCCCACAAACGTGACATTATTCGCTGGTATCGTCACATTGTCCGTCTCTATATTTTTAGGACTATCTAGTCCACTCCTAATTCAGTTGTGTTTGTGCTGCGTTTCCGCAGCAACAGAAGCTGGCGCTGATGCGGAACACTACGGCCTATGGAGGAGCAGTAACGCTGAGGAATAAGAGTGAGTCCTTGGCCAGGCCCTGTCAGAAAGAGGCAGCAGGCTGGCTCCGTCTCGTCCTCTCCCCCCCTGTTCTCTCCCTTATTTCACCTCGTTACCTTTTTCACACCCTCTTTCTCACCATCGCCTTCATCTTCTCTTTCTTCCCCTGGTCCTCACCCTCCTCCACGTCCTCTCTCACCTCTCGCTCCTTTCTCCCCACCCTTGTCCACCTCCACAGCACATCTGAAAGAGCGGCCCAGCTCGGCCATCTATCCGTCAGACAGCCTCCGCCAATCCCTGCTCGGACCCCGCCGTGGACGCTCCTCCCTCCTGCTCTCCAAGAGCGTATCCACCAATAACATTGCAGGGTGAGTTCCTCGTCCCGTACTCATTGGCTAGTTGTGCTGGTATGCAGTAGAGTGTAAATTAACTGTATGTAGATGTTAGGGAAAAAAGGCTTTTGCTTTATTTGTGCAATTCACTTTTGACATGAATGTAACATGTACCCATATAACATTTGAGTTACATTTACATCTTCTCCAGTAAACCATTCCATGTACATTGCTATGTAGTAGTTGTGGATCTGTGTGATTATTTAGTGTTGTGCATTTTCGTATTTTCTTGTATGCTCTTGTATGTTTTTGTATGCTTCCTTACATTAAATCATGGATATTGACCATTGGTTATTATCATTACTATTATTACATCATTATTTTCCATGCTTGCAGTTCATTTGATGTTTTCTGTTGTTGTGTGCTTGGGTGCATGCATGTACGGGGCTGCATGTGTGTGCAATTGTATCTGTATGCATGCATATGGTGTGTGTGTATGTGTGTGTGTGTGTGTGTGTGTGTGTGTGTGTGTGTAGGACTCTGAATGATGACTCTCCCTTGGGGCTGCGCAGGATCTTGTCTCAATCTACAGACTCTCTAAACTTCAGGAGCAGAACCATGTCTATGGAATCCCTAAATGATGAAGGTAGGACATGCTCGTGTAACAGCTACATTTCATTACTAATAAGTGTGACGCAGAAAGACAGGATGAAACTAAAGCTCGAAGTACAAACACAAGATGGTTAACGCTAAAAACAAGACTCCAGCAACAGGTAGCAGTTGAACTCCGAGAGTGTAAATAAGAGCAGCGAGTGGCACATAAGAGGGGTTACACTCTCCGTTCTCTCTAGTCTCGGTGTGACTGGCTCTGTCTGGAAATGGTTCCAGTCCTACCTGGAAGGCCAGTTCTATCAGGTGTCATGGAAAGGATCCACATCCAATACACGTAGACTCTCCACTGGCATCCCCCAGGGCTCTGTGCTTGGCCCTCTCCTTTTTGTATACTCACTCCCTTGGTGATATAATAACTTCTCATGGATTCTACTATCACTGCTACACTGATGACACCCAACTAATTCTTTCCTTTCCTCCTTCTGATCAAGTTTCAGGATGCATCTCTGCATGCTTGACCAACATTGCTTTATGGATGACAGCCCACCACTTGAAGCTTAATCCCTGTAAAAAAAAGAGCTTCTATACATCCCAGGGACTCCCAATCATCACCATGACCTCACTGTTTCTTTTGAGAACCTACTGGTATTACCATCTGAAGCTGCCCATAGCCTGGGCATAACTTTGGACAGCCAGTTGTCATTCTCAACTCATGTATCAAACCTGACACCTCCCTACAGATTTCCCCTTAGTAACAGGAAGCCACCTAGGTGCTTGTGCAGACTCTTGTCATCTCTAAGCTCGACTGCTGCAGCTTGTTACTTGCTGGACTTCCTCTAACAACTGATCACGAGCGCAGCAGCATGATTATAACAAGTCTATAACCTCCAAAAGTTCACACATGACACTCCATTGCTGCGTTCCCTGAACTGGCTTCTTGTACCTGCCTGCATAAAATTTATGAAAATGGTCAAAGCCCAATCTGAACCTCGAGTACTTCCGAACATCAACTACAGCTCGGCATGAAACACCATGCTTCAGGTCCAGTGGTAGACAGGCTTCTCTGTCCTGGCTCCAAGATGATGGAATGAACTTCCACTGACTGTCTGGACATCAGAATCTCTTGCAATCTTCAAACGCAGACTAAAGACTCTTCTATTTGTAGAGTATCTCACTGACCAGTGATCTAGTTCAAATGTCTACTGAACTCTATCCTACTTAACTGGCTAGGATGCATTCTGTGAGTCAACAACAAAGCACTTTTTGTAAGTTGCTCTGGATAAGAGCATTTGCTAAATACCTTAAATGTAAATGTTACACAACAGCAAAGGATACATATACAGCTTTAAATTCAAACAATAATGACTAATAACAGGTGATACAATAATGAGATAACTACAGACAGGTGCACCACAATTAAAGACAATAACTACAGACAGGTGCTCAATAACTACAGACAGTAACTACAGACAGGTGCACAATAACTACAGACATAATGATAACTAATGAGGAGGTTTATCTCATAATAAACTAATGAGGAGGAAGACACACAACCACACAGATACACAGGAGTTGAGGAGGTGGCTGTTAAGTCTTATATCATAGAGTGGCATCTTTATTACTAGATGTGTATCATTATATTATTCCCATCCTCAAATAAAATGTTACATTAAAATGATCTTGCATAGTAAATTAACAGTGATTCGCCTTTGACCTGATCTGTGGAAAACATCTCCCTCTTTCACTCTGTAGGAGAGCTGTACTACGCCACAATGCTGGAAGAACTGGAGATCGAGGGGCGAGACTTTGAGGCCGACTCCTGGAGCACGGCAGTGGACTCCACCTACCTGCAGACCCACCGCAAAGATGTTATCAAGAGGCAGGACGTCATCTATGGTGAGAGAGGGATGAAATTTAGGAGGATGTACTATGAAAGTGTGGTTCAGTTCATGTACTTGTGATCTCAGGATCTTTAGACCGGAAAAAAGCCCTTAGTCTGGCTTTCCCCCCCACCTTTCCACCCACCTTTCTACCCCTGCTCGTGTATCCAAACCATGCCCTCCAACAAACCCCACCCACCCTCCCACCCCTGCTCGTGTATCCTAACCACGTCCCACACAAACCAAACCCACCCTCCCCCTGGCAGAGCTGATCCAGACTGAGCTGCACCACGTGCGCACGCTGCGCATCATGGAGGGCGTGTTCCGCCGCGGCATGCTGGAGGAGGTACAGCTGGAGCAGGGAGTGGTCCACGCACTCTTCCCCTGCCTGGAGCGGCTCCTGGCACTGCACACCCGCTTTCTCACCCAGCTGCTCGCCCGCCGCCAGCACTGCCTGCAGGTGGCCAGCGCACACAACTTCACCATCCAGTACCTCAGTGACATCCTCCTGCAGCAGGTGTGTCTTCCCGCGCGCGTGGGACCCTGACCTCTCCTGCCCGAGGCATACTAACACACCGGGTCCCGCGTCCCGTTTATGCAAAGATCTTGAGATCAGGTTAGGTAGTGCGGGGGAGGTTGTGGAACATTTTCCCCATCCTGTCTCCATGGGCCAATAACCAGATGACCCAGATGGGAATTAGAACAGGAACAGAACGCACACTAGCCAGCGAGTTCTCAGCTGCCGGGTTAGCTATCAGTGCCGTAGCACACAGTACCATGTTAGCCTGCATTAAAACCGACGTGTGAGAGAATGCGTTGGCCGTGTGGGTGGAGTCGTGCGAGGTGTGAGGGCCTTTCTGGTGTCCTTTGCTGCGTGATGTGCGAGCGTTGATGAACATGACTCTCATGCATGAGTTCCCGAAAGGCAGCAACCTTGTGGTGGGGCCAGTGCCAAGACACTGTGTGGGAGGATTGAAGAATTGTCAGAGGGAAAAAATGCTAATACTCTGTGTGTGTGTGTGTGTGTGTGTGTGTGTGTGTGTGTGTGTGTGTGTGTGTGTGTGTGTGCGCACTTCAGTTCTCAGGTCAGTGTGCTGACGAGATGAGGAAGGCCTATGCTGAATTCTGCAGTCGCCATTTAAAGGCTGTTAAACTGTACAAAGAGCTCCTGGCCAGAGACAAGAGACTACAGTATTTTATACGGGTAAGAGCACGTCACCCGGCCACATTAAAGGAAACGGACGTAGACGTCAGTGGAAATTCATTGAGCATTGGCTGTTGTGCAGTATGTCATAAAAGAGGGAGAAGGAGGGAATTGCATATAAAACCAGCACGATCCCACAGAGCATGTCACAGTGTGTCTCCTCCACCATCCATAAACAATAGCAACTGCCAGTCATGTTGGGAAAGGAATTTAGGAGAGCAACCACAGACTCAGGGAGCATGTGATCCTGGATAAATTTGGGCTGTGTTGCCTGTGCACTCATTAAGATAACCTGACGCTACAGGTCAAGCAAGAGGCTAGCGAGCTGGTGTGTGTGTGTGTGTGTGTGTGTGTGTGTGTGTGTGTGTGTGTGTGTGTGTGTGTGTGTGTGTGTGTGTGTG
>JAOYMR010000004.1:20427207-20461296 GCA_025802075.1 Tenebrosternarchus preto | reverse complement strand
GTGTGTGTGTGTGTGTGTGTGTGTGTGTGTGTGTGTGTGTGTGTGTGTGTGTGTGTGTGTGTGTGTGTGTGCGTTGGTGCTGCAGTGGGAGGACAGTGACGTACAGTTGGAAGAGAGTGGGCGGCGGGTGCACTAACAGGCTTGTTGCTCACACGATGTCATAGTTCTGTGAATCCTCAGATTTCCAGGTATTCTGACCGTGTCAAGATCACTGCTTTATGAGCAACTAGCAGTCCAGGTTTTAGTAAAGACAGAGAGAGCACCTCAGCAGAACCACAGCACAGCCACAAGACATGCTGAAGCACAGCTTCACTGCGTGGCCCCACTTAGGCTATTAGCACCTGGGGCATCAGCTTTTTCTAAAGCAAAATCACACAAATACATTGCAAATCTACATGGTTTCTGCACCCCACTCCACCACAGTGGCTGTTTGAGCTTTTTGTAACCCACTCAATCTCTCTGTGTCTAGTTTGTATCCTCCCATCCTTTCTCATAGCCTTCCTTCATCTCGGTTACTCTGGTTTCTCTCTCTACCTCTCTGTGTTGCTCTTTCCCACTCAGAGGGTGAGTAGAGGTCCTCTGTTGCGTCGTCATGGTTTCCAGGAGTGCATTCTGCTGGTCACTCAGCGTATCACTAAGTATCCTGTCCTGGTACAGCGCATCCTTGACAACACCAAGGGTAAGCCATCACTATGGTAACACTGGGAACAGCAGAAGCCGCACAGCACCTGCTGTAAGCATGCTGGCAAGGAAAGCTATCATGTTAGCAGATATATAACATGTTTAATGCGTGTTTGTAACCCTCTATATGTACAACAGTCTAATCTATCAAACATCAATGATTTTTGCCCACACCAGGCATCTGATGCAGACATCTCTGCTCTACCAGTTTAAAATTTGATAGGCAAATTATGTAACACTGCTTCACCCAGCAACACCACAAGAATTTTTAATCCAGGCTCTTTGCTGGCTGTGTTGTGATTGTTAATTATCTTCTACCAGCCAAACTATATGGGCATCCAGCCTTCCCATTCCTTTGTGATTATCTGGTTATCCAGTGTGTTTGAGCCAAGCATACCTCTCCCGAATTTTACCCCCATGTTGCTGACTGTCCTGATGCCTGTCCTGACAAACAAGGGGTTAAAACTGCAACGTTATGCTAACATCACATGCTTTAGTATCACGTCGTGTCTGTACCCCTCTTTGTGCCTGTACCTGCCACCCCTAACCCCCTTCCGCACACACTCCTCTGTGCAGACAACCCAGACGAGGCGGCTGGGCTGGCGCGGGCCCTGGCCCTCATGCGGGAGCTGCTGAGCGCCGTGGACCAACAGGTGCTGGAGCTGGAGCGCACACAGCGGCTGCAAGAGATCCGCTCCCGGCTGGACATGCGTGCTGAAGCCAAGCTGCGCTCCGGTGCCCTTTTCAGGCCCACCGAGTTGCAGCGCAGGCAGCTGATCCACGAGGGCACGCTGCTGTGGAAGACCCCTAGCTCCAGGCTCAAAGGTGCAGTGTGGGAGAAAGAGAGACCTTAGATCTCTGCTTGAATTTGTTTTTGTAGAAACTGTGGGTTAACATTGCTTTGCCACATTGCTACTGGTGTTAATGTAGAGTATACGTACATACAGAGTATATATAATGTAAAGAACACACACGCACAACAGTGTGTGCATGTCTGCATGGTAATATGTTATAGCCTTTCTCTTTCTACCCTCTAGATGTTCAAGTTCTACTGATGACTGATATACTAGTGTTCCTTCAGGAGAAAGATCAGAGATACATATTTGCCAGCTTGGTGAGTCAGACATACAGACTCAGTAAAAGGACACAGACTTGCACACACAGAAATAACACAGTTCTTTTTCACATCATGCACACAACTTCAGTCTTTTCACTGGAAATTTGGGCATGAGTAGAACTTGCCCTTCTTTCTTATCGCTTCAGTTCAGCCTTAGTTAACGCACAACATAAACAATACTGAATTCACAACATTCTGCATAAGTCAGGTTATCAATAAACGATTTAGAGAAGAATGTATTTCTCTCCCTCTCGCCTGTCTACATAAACTGCTGCTGTAGGATAAGCCTGCGGTAGTGTCACTGCAGCACCTCTTGGTGAGAGACATAGCCAATCAGGAGCGAGGCTTATTCCTCATCAGCAGTGAATTCATGCCACCAGAGATGTATGAGCTTCATGCAGCTTCCAAAGAAGACAGACATGCCTGGATGAAACACATACAGCAAGCCGTCAGCAGGTGGATCATCTCATACACACCCACACAAGCGCACACAAACAAAATCACCATTTAGTTCCTTTACAACCGGAACGGTTAAACGCACTTTGAATTTTTTACAGTTTTACTGAAGTTTTTAAGGGGTAAAAAATGGATCTTCTCCTTTCTTTGTTTCCTGCAGTTGTCCCTCCAGAGAAGAGTTCCCGCTCATCGAAACAGAGGACAAGGCTTTGCTGCGGCGACTGAAAGGTGTGAGCGTTATACCATCATCCATACGTTCCTGCTCTGCTTGTGGCTGAGAGCGTTCAAACTCACAGGGCCTTCCACCTGCTTTACCCCCAAACCTATGGCTCAAACCTGTGGTTCCTCCTTCCATAGCTGACATCCAGCAGAAGGACAGGGAGGTGCTGGAGCTACTGCAGGAGCGTGTCACCCTGTTCTCAGACCTCGCCGAAGTCATGGGAGGCCACGAGGTCACGCTGCCTCCCAACTCCAGGAACCTGTTCCGAGCTGACACTCCTCAGGCCCCGCGAGGGGAACAGCTGCTCACTCAGGCTATTACTGAGGGTGAGGGTTAAGACGTCACACGAACAACATCCCCACAGGCTTTGGGCCACCAGCTTTCTTACTCTCTAACCACTTTCTAACTAGGATTTTCTAACTAGTTTTCTTCTTACAGTATAGTTACCCAAATGAACTAAGAGAATGGATTTTTTTTTTAGGTTCATTTTGTTGGTATAGCGATGTTGCTCATTACTCTTGCTCTTTCTGCAGTGGACAGACTGACTGAGCTGTTGTTAGGCACTGGCTTTGATGTTTCTTTACCCTGCAGTCCCAATGGCCTTCACAATCACACAGGGGCGCTAGTGATCAGTGAGTACAACTGCATTAAAATACTCCTGACATCATGTTGAGTCATATATTTCACTTTTTAACACTTCAAACTGTCAAAAAAGCCAAAGATGTTGGATAGCAGCTTCAGAGTTTGCTGTCTTGAACTGTGGATTTTCAAATTATTTTAGTTGGAACTTGATTTTCTGACATCAGCTGAAAGTAAAAAATAAACCCTGACTTTTCTGTGGACATACTCTTCACACATGCTCTTATATTAAATACTCTTATATTAAATACTCTTCACACATGCTCTTATACTTCATTCACATGTTGGTCCTGTGTACAGTTAATCGAGGAGCCACTTTAGAGGTGCACAGGAATGAATAAAACACATATGACTCACCAGATACTCACCTCAGTGGTTATTCAGAGAGGTGAAAAAACTGAGGGATATTCACATTCATTGAAGGCATAACATTCAGCACGAGTGCTGCCATGGTCCCTACAGAGAAGAGGTTCTCATCCTGCTCCACAAGACCCCCCCACATTGTTTTATCCAAAACCTAAAACCCTAAACCACATAACTCTCACTCTGTAGACTTTTCTTACCTGGCACAGATGCACTAGGAACTACCTTTTTAAATGAGAATAACAGTATGTACTTTGTTCTAAATTGTGACCGAAAAATTTTACACCAGTATGATCCAATGTAATTATCGCCACTTCTAAGGGGCTGTATATCTATAATGTGCTAATCATTTGCTCTCTGACAATTATGTGATTTTCTCCTTCTCTATCTCAGATGGACAGGAACTCTTAGTAAATGGCTCACAGGAGACTTCAGCTTCTCAGGTAAGAGATAGAGAGAAAATAATGAAAAGTAGCCAGTTATAATGCACCTTTAACAACCCACATTTGTGGCCCTTATTGTGTTTTACAGATGTACAAAACTCCACATAGATGGACAAGATGTTTTGCATTTTGCAATTACTCAGTTTTATGTAGTTCTGTAAAAAGGATAATTACTCATTATTCAAGACAGTGTGAAACTCTGATGTTTCCATGGTAACTTGTATCCAGTAAAACCCATCATGATTCTGAGTAAACACTGTTATAATTACAGCAAAACCTTCCTACAAAAATAATTTACAAGCACATTTTATACTGCACATGATGCCCTTTACTTCATTACAACTGCAAGCTTTTTTAATGAGTTAATGATGTCTGAATCATGCCTGCTGCTTGCATGTGAACGTATTTCTTTAATTCTGCAGGATGGAAATGGGAATCAAATGGAGGACAGGACACCAAGTGAGGTATGCAGTCGGTTATAACAGCCGAGTCACTGGTTTTATTTTTGGATCATGTTTTGGATCATGAAGATTAATACTACAGTGCACAAGTGCACTCTCCAGGGTACTTTAAACTGTACTCTCCAGGGTACTTTAAAAATTAATACTACAGTGCACAAGTGCACTCTCCAGGGTACTTTAAACTGTACTCTCCAGGGTACTTTAAAGATTAATACTACAGTGCACAAGTGCACTCTCCAGGGTACTTTAAACTGTACTCTCCAGGGTACTTTAAAGATTAATACTACAGTGCACAAGTGCACTCTTCAGGATACTTTAAAGACAAAAATTGGGATATTTCAAACACCCATGTAAGTTATTTTTATGAAGCAAAGTATTCACAAGGTCTTCATGCAATCAACCCCATAAAGCTAATAACTGCCTAGTTAGATCATCATCAGATCATCGTTTAAGTGCAGTTCACTTAAGATTGTCATCATCAAACACACATCATTACTTAATACATTTTATACAGCTTCAACATATATATTATCACTAAACACCTATTTTCAGTGGTGTGTGTGAGTTAAATCTGTGGATTGTGTGTTTTAGGAAATGTCACAGAGGCTGTTGAATCTGAGCGCCCAGCTCCATGCTCTGCAGGTCAGACTCCAGCACACAGCGTCAGACTCATGTCTGATTCAAATCTGATTCATATCTGATTCATGCTTTCACATACTGAACACTGCTGTGCTCTGCACTACCTCGTAGAGCAGACGCTGCGGTAGGACAAAGCCCAGGCACACAAGTTATGCAGCTGGCCACAGAGTTTTACTGAACCATGACTCCCTCTGTTCCCAGGGCGCAGTGATCCGGCAAGACTCCATCTTGGAGTTCTGCCTGCGCGAGAGCTGCACGTCCCCGGCAGCGGCCGGGACCAGGAGCGCACGCTCGCTGTCCCGCGATGCAGCCAGCGATGTAGGCTCAGTGGGGGAGCTAGCCCTGCTCCAGCGGCAGCACAGCCTCCTGCAGGAGGAGCTGGTCCGCCTGAGAGGAGCGGAGTGCAGGCTGAAGGACAGCGAGAAGGCAAGAGCCCAGCTAGAGAAGCAGTTAAGAGATCTGAAGTCCAGCAACACCTCCCTGGGGGAAAGCACAGGAATTGCAAGCTCACAGGTACCAGACTGGGTTGTTTATATACAATATCTTACAAAAGTGAGTAAAGCCCTCACATTTTTTGTAAATATTTTATTATATCTTTTCATCGGACAACACTGAAGATATGACGCTGTAAATACAGTGTAAAGTAGTGTACAGCTTGTATAACAGTATAAATTTGCTATGCCCTTAAAATAACTCAACACACAGCCATTAATGTCTAAACTGCTGGCAATGAGTATACCCCTAAGTGAAAACGAACAAATTGTGCCCAGTTACCCCTCCCATGGATTACTGGAACCATGTCATGTGGTGCGATGAGACCAAGGTGAACTCTATTTGTCTAGTGTGTGTGATGGCAACCAGGTGAAGAGTACAAAGACAAGTGTGTCTTGCCTACAGTCAATCATGGTGGTGGGAGTGTCATGATTTATGGCTGCATGGCAATGGGGAACTACAGTTCATTGAGGGACTCATGGATGCCAACATGTACTGTGACATACTGAAGCAGAGCATGATCCCCTCCCTTCAGAAACGGGGCCGCAGGGCAGTATTCCAACATGATAACGACCTCAAACACCTCCAAAACGACACTGCCTTGCTAAAGAAGCTGAGGGTAAAGGTGCTAGACTGGCCAAGCATGTCTCCAGACCTAAACCCTATTGAGCATCCTCAAACAGAAGGTGGAGGAGCACAAGGTCTCTAATACCCACCATCTCTGTGATGCCATTATGGAGGAGTGGAAGAGGATTCCAGTGGCAACCTGTGAAGCTCCAGTGAACTCCATGACCAAGGGAGTTAAGGCAGTGCTGGAAAATAATGGTGGCCACACAAAATATTGACACTTTGAGGGCACGGCAAATTTACAGTTATACCAACTGTACACTGACTACTTTACATTGGATCAAAGTGCGTGGTAAGATGCCAGATCAATAGACCATTACAGAGCTCCCATGTACTTAATTATGACTGACACATCACTTTCTGCAAAATATTTCATTCTTTAATGGCCCATTCAAGGAAGTAATTCCATGATAAAAAAAACCCACCTTTTTAAGGTATTTCAGTAAAGTCAAAATTAACAGCCAGGGAATGAGTTTCTCCTTTTTCACATTTTAAAATACACTTGTAAATTTGGTCATTTTACATGACAAAATGTAAAATTACATACTGTGTACACTGTCTCTTTAAAGGCACTTATAAATAAAATTCTGCTATCAGTAGTAATAAGATTGTTCAGTAATAAGTAGTAATAAGCTAGTTTAGAACATGCTTAAAATAAAAAAAGTGAACACACTTGTCTTTAGAGCTTTTGTAATTAATATATGAAAAATGTCGACCATGGAATTGAAATAAACTTTGCTGCTTTAGGTTAATAAACATTAGTGTCATAAAGGAAGTCAGTTTCATTCAGTAGGATGTCATCATTCCTAGTCATATTCAAGTGCATTATGTATGTACTGAGTTATTGTATTTCATTCATTCTTTCATTTCTTAAATTATTTGCTAAAATATGTAAAATCACAAGACTCTTACATTCTACATATTTTAGATTAGCATGACAGGAATCAGCCCATTCTAGTAACATTTCCCTCTTCATTATAGAGGTAGTAGTGTTGGAAGCCCTTCAGTGCAGTTTAAACATAGATAACTGGCTTTGTACAAAATGAAATGGCAGGTTTTCTCTAGTAATGCCTTGTAAATCAGTGAGAATTTAATCGATAAGACTGTCCCTCTTCTAGGCTCCAACCCATCGCAAAGAGAGTGAGACTGACCCAAACATGGACACACCACTGGCTAGCCAGGCGTCTATGGACCAATCAGACTGCCCACAGGACTGTAGCGACGTTGATGTAGATGTGATCTCAGATGATGACGATGATGATGACGACGACGATGTGAAGGTGTCCCCTCGTTCTGAGAGCCCTAGAGGTCAGTACTAGGGTCACAGATACATGAGATTTGGACATTATGGTTCAGGGGCTTGTAAGAAGATCTTAAAAAGATATTTAAGGAAATGTGACTTAAATCTGTGGCACTAATCTGGTATATTGGTAATATTAGATTCTGTGATGCAAAAAATTCTGTGGCCTAATACATGAGAATGTATCCAATAATCACTAGGTTTCATTAACAGTGCAGGCACATTGATGCAGACTATGCACAAAATTGCTGTGTGAAGTGGAGTCTGAACAGGAGGATGTGATGATAAATTATATTCTCAGACAATCATATGAATCATCTCATAACTTAAAAAAAAATGCACTTAGCACACTGGTACATCACAAAAAATAGCACATCTATATCTTACATAATTTCCCACAGATCTAAAAACACCATGGAGGTTAAGGTTTGTGTGATGTGGGATTACCCCTTCTCTTACCCCCAGTGATTCATTGCATGCAGCCTACAGTTGAATGTTGTTGAGTTATATCATATAGGATGTGAGTTTTATAATTGTTATTAATCATTTCCATCTACTACCATGCAATTTAACTATGATGAACAAATAGATTTTCCATAGCCCAGTGTAATCGCTGTGCATCTGAATCCACATTTGCAAATGATAAGGTTATACGATAACAATGTTCTATAGCAGTGTATGCAGCAGGAACTGATCATCCAAATAAACAGCCCTTCAAGCCTTTGTTTATCCTGACATTGATGAACATGCTCTTAGTGCTTAAAAAAGACTATATGTCTGGTTTCTCTCACCTGGCTTTCATACAGACAGGGAAGCATAAGATAATCTAAGCAATAATTATTACTCCGGATACTTACAAGTGAGCATATCTTAGATATACATGTTTTCCATGTGTGAGAAAATGAAATAACGCACATTGCTGATGAAACTATTCCAGGATTTAGTGCACTAAGAAGACAAGCCAGTTCCATTTATTCTTATGAATCTTAAAGTAAGGTGCTAAAAATGTATGTCAGTAAAAGTAGACAACATGTCAATATGTTATCATGATAAATGGAGTTACTTGCTTTTCTGAGCATATTGGATTTTTAGTACCACTAGAATGCTGACAGTATGTTTTATAAAAAAAAACAAACAAACAAAGCACGGTGGCCGTCCTTGCCTCCACCTTTGTCCCGTGTCTGTGTGTAGGTGTGTGTGTCAGTTAGTGTGAAGTAGGTGTGGTGTCTGTTGTCGTTATCCGTTTCACCTGTGGTGTGTCTCGCGTGAGTGTATTTAAGCGTGTGCATTTGTCGTTTGTCGGTCTTTGTTGGTATCGCTGTTGAACGTAATCGTGTGTCCGTATCATCAATGTTCATTGAAAGGCTCACAATAAAGACACTGAAATCTCAGTGATCGCCACCCTGCTCTTTTTCTGTAGAGCACAACGTTACAATTAGTTACCAACTATTACGACACAAGAGCCAATGAGATTGTACACCAAGTAGTGGATTTTTCCAACAGTTTAAAAATCTCAGCATTAAATCCTAGATCAATCTTAAACCAAGATGATAATTTACACCCTCGCTTTGTGTTAACCTATATTGTCACACGCATTTAGTTACTTACGCATTTTTCAGTAAACTGGCAGTGTACTGTACTTAGGCCTGATGCTTCAGACACTCCAGCTAAGATGCGCTAAACTTTAGCCTTTAGCCTACCAGCATCCCACACACGTGGTTACATAACTGATATTGATTCAGTTAGAGTGCAGTATTTGCACACAGTATTTAATCCAGCAAGCAGATCATGTTCACCTGTGTGCCTGTCCACACCACATGTTATGGGGAATGAGTGTGAGTGAAAACAGCTACGCAGCACTTGCCTGTACATTTGGGGGAGCGAATGTTTGCGCTTTTAATTTTTAAGTCAGTGTGGTTGAACATTTCACCAGCATGCCCTCTTCCTGCCCCTTCAGGTAGTGCACTCTGTGTAAATGTGGATGCACTGTTAGCGGACATGTTAACGTACGTGTCAGCACACCTGTGTGTGGGTGTGTGCGCGTGCTTTTCTTGTCCGGCTAGTCTGTGCATGTACCAGCGTTCCAAATGTAGGTGATTTGAATGTCTAGACACATCAGGCTAGAAGACGGATGCCACCCTCAGTATTTTTGTTTCATTTAGCCTAGTGAAAAAGGTAGGTTTTTGTTCTGTGTGACAGCTAAGTTAGATTCTTAAAAATACAGTTTAATGTAAAGTCTTTTTTAGCTTTTTTATCAACAATAGTTCTGACAGCAGTGGTGCATGAACTGTTGATTTTTAATTGAGGGACATTTATTTGTTACAAATTTTTTGCCGTTACTGAATTCATTTCTAATTTGGTTATCCATCCAGATCTGCAAGACATTCCAGAGGAGAGTGAGTCAGCTCCAGAATCCCGGGAACGAGACGCCTCACACTGCTAGCAGTCTGCCAACGTCTGCAACCTAGAAGTCGCCCCTGGTCTAATCTTAACGGACCTGCCCCACATCTGCTGAAATACAAGAACAAGTCTTCCTCTGATCTCCAAAGGAAGAATCTATAACTATTAATATTATGTTAATCACATACATATTTAATTGTCAAGTGATTTTCTTTTTTTTTCTTTTGTGCCAGTATTTGACATTGTATTATTTGACACCTGTATGTTTCCTTGTAATGTGGTTTTTGTTTTTTTTTGGCTTCTTACATCAGTGGAGCACTAAGACTATGCCAAAGCAGCATGACTGACAGCAGGTTTGTGAGTGACAGACTTATCACATGACTTATCAATGACTGCACTTGTGATTGACAGGCTTATCACATGACTCTGCACTTTCTGTTGCATGAAACTCACAGTGTCATATGAACACCCAAATCAGCCAAATCACATTTGCTAAAGAACCGAATGAACTGAAATTTCAGAATGTGCTATAGGTGAAGGAACAGTGACGTTGTAACATATTTCAGGTTGTGCTTCTCATAACGTGTGCAGGAGCATGCGGGCCTCAGCTAGCTTTTACTCTTCATTAATAGTGAAAGTCATGTGTGCCGCAAATATTTCTTTATAGGAGGTGGAAGGTAATGTTTTTCTTTGATCCTTTATTTGTAATTTATTTGTTCTTCTTTCTCTAAAGGTTCATTATCTTTCAGACATGTGCAAGAAGCAAATTAAAAGAGGCAAATAACCAAAATGTAACAAAGATCCTTAAACCAAAATAACTTACAGTACTTAAAGTACAAAACAAAAACGACTTACTGTACTTAAAGTACAAAACAAAAACGCAAACCTTTTTGCAATGTGGAAAGCCACGTTTCCACACACTAAATGTGTTACAGTTACATAAAACCACATGTGTTTCCACACACTAATTGTGTTACAGTTATATATTGGCATGAGGACTCACTATGGTGTAGATATTTTGCTGGGTTTTTTTGTTTGTTTTACAGCAATGGATTCCCTGAACCCAAGTGGGTTGGTTTCTTCATTTTTTGCTCTTTTTATTTTGTATATATGAGAATAATTATTTGCTAAAGAACCTTGTTGTCAAACCTTGCTGATTACTTCCATGGTTATTTCAGGTTTTTCTTGTAATATGTATTTTAAATGTTTTACTTTGATTTTATGATTCTATAATTTGCTGTTTGTCTGCATCAACTTAGATAAATAATCTTAAGATCTGATTTCAGGAAGAAAATGCAGGAATTATTGTCAGTTTGCAGGTTGGAATTCTTCCTATTTTGAAAGTAAGTACAATGTATCTGTTTACTTACAAATGAAAGAATTTGTATAGAAACTGAAGAAATATTGATATGAAATATTATTTAAAGCTATTATAACTAAAAAATATTGTTACATATTTCAGAATTAAAGTTGTTGACTATTGGACAAGTGCAGTATCATGTACATGGTTTGACTATTGCTTGCTCACTGGATTTCTCATGCAAATCAAAGTAATCAAAGTTTAACACCCTAGTTAGTGAAAAAAACAGTCATATCACAGGATATAGAGTCATTGTTATCTTAAAGACTTACCAGCCAACTCAAGGTTAGATTTAACTAGGGTTCCCCACCTGTTTTCTCTCTCTCTCTCTCTCTCTCTCTCTCTCTCTCTCTCTCTCTGTCTTTCTCTCTCTCTCTCTCTCTCTCACACACACACACACACACACAAACACTAACACACAAATCGAAAGAATATGACAGTCAAGTTCCATACCTTGAAATCATTTAACCAGTCTTTATGTCTTAGTATTTAAGTGCCAAAATGAGTTCATGAGTACCCACAGCTCCACAATCATGCTCTCTCTCACTTTAATATATAGATAGTTGCAGCAGCCAGACTGATGGGTGCTGGGGAAAGAGGGAACATCTATTTCAAATCTAAATCTTTCCTAATAGCAAGTGACGAATCCAAAGGACAATGTCAGCCAGGAGATGAATATTAATATCTCCATGACAAAACCAGTATTCCAGTAGAGAGACGTAAATGTACATAGTGCTGAGTCCCGACCAGTCTATATATCTGTGTATGTACACACATGCACACAGAACACAGTTCCCCACATGCATGTCCTGAGCAGAAGATGCCTTTGCAGAAATCAAAGAGAATAAGAGAAAGACACACACAGAGAGAGAGAAATGGGATTAATAGTTAAAGGAAAGGCATCTCTCACAAACACATTTGTAAATGTAAAGTGCTGTACATATATAAATATCAATGTCAAATCTCAAAATGTTAGATTAACACTTAAATTTCAAGTTAGAAAGTTAGAAGCCAAGTTAGAAGCTAAAAGTATTTCTCAACAGAGATTTCCTATTGTTGATTACAGTTAGGATCTTTGCCCTTAAACAAGCCCTACATCTCCCTTGACCCTCACACCTAAAATAAAGAGGTCACCAGTTGCCTTTTTGGGTCTCCATACATACTTGATTGCTGCATGTTTAAAACTTTTCACAATGAAATTACATGTGATGTAAAGTACACCGGGACTGCACTGAGTCTGCAGTAGACTACTAATGACTCTTAGTCCGTAGAGTACCAGACCCATAAGTGGCAGAACTAGAAAAATACATTAAACCTAGTATCGGTTTATATAACAAAAATCAAATGACACATTCTGAGACAAAAGACAGAACATATATGAAAATATTGAATTGTGATCAAGTGGTCAGCTAGACAAATGCTGTGGTTTACATTAGGAAAAGAATATGAAGTACCCAGTGTGCTGGCCTTAAACGTATGAGCTACTCAGTTGAAATGACACACACACACGCACACACACACACACACACCCACACACCTGTGCCTGTCACAAATGCAAAGGCTTTGTCTTATTATTACAGGAGCCACTCTGTACAGTACCCTTGATACTTTCTTTTATCTTATTTGTGACATGTCATTTCTTGCCTTTACCACTCACCACTCCACTCATCTCAAGCTGCTGATAAGATACGGGACAACATACAAGTTATGAGACAGAACCAGAGGTAATAAGTTAGAAAGAAGAGAAGAGCTACAGCTATGTGGACAAAGACAGTTCTGAGAGTATAAATCAGCTCTGTCCTACAAATGTGAAACACTGGTGCTTACTTGATCTGTTTTAGGAAAGAGAACAGTAAATCTAAAGAAGACAGAAGACCACTAGCATATGCTTGATCAGGGCTCTTGATTTGGTTTATGCCTGTATTAGGTGAGCAGCTAGGAAAGACAACTGAGTGGAGCAATGACAGGGGGTGTGGCTTTATTAAACTAGGAGGAGCACCATAACCCCCTGATATAAAGGCCCTCCCCCTATCTCTTGCTGCTTTTGGGTGCTTTTTCCTTCACTCCCTCCCTCTCTTTTTCTCCCTCTTGCTCTCACCTCACCCTGCAAAGGCTTTGAGCTTCATTTTTCTCTCTGTCTCGACTGAGCTCATCCTCCATTCTTCTCTGGGCCACATTTGTCCCACTCAACGTGCCCTACTCCTTCAGGTACCTTTTATTTTGTTCTACTGAACTGAGTAAAGTGAGCAAGACACGTCAAGATGGAGGCCGTCAAGAAGAAGATGATGATGCTGAAGCTCGATAAGGAGAATGCTCTGGACCAGGCGGAGCAGGCCGAGACAGACAGGAAAGCAGCGGAAGAAAGGAGCAAACAGGTGAGAGAGAAAGAGCAGAAAGATGAAGGAGAGAGAGGAGCTACATTAAAATCTTCTAAGGTTTCATCCAAGTTTGAAGAACCTAAAGTTAAAAGGGACTGTATAAGGTTTAGCTGAGATGGTTAAAGGCATATACTAATAAAAAGATTTAGATCAAGATAGTGAACTGCTATTCATGGGTTTATAGATTTACTAAAACCAAATTTTGTTATAATTTGGATATATAACAGGTCCAAATTATCTGGATACATGTATTATTTAAGCCATTTAAATGTAGTAACTTGCAAATCAATTGAAGTACATAGGTAAACTAATATAGTTCTGGCTTACAACCATAATCAATCAACTATAATTACAACTCAGTGACATGGCCTTCAAATCAGCAACATAAATTCACTATGGTGAAGGCCCCTAGTTATGTGGAGCAAGAAGGCATCTTGACTGACAAATATGTTCTGTGAGGACTTGCGATTAACTATGGAACCTGCTGAAAGACCAGTGACAACACAAACCAACATGGATTGGTGTGCCCATACCATAGAGTGTGCTTCATTTAACTGTAGACAACATGGTGAAAGTCATGGCCATTGATCTGATTACTGTGATCTACTTGGGGAAGAATCCCATAGGGAGAGAGAGAGAGAGAGAGAGAGAGAGAGAGAGAGAGAGAGAGAGAGAGGGAGCATTATTTATACCTGCATAGCATCCTGGCAGGGCCACAATGGGGGGTATTTCCTCAGGGAGAAGGGGTGGACATGGGGCTTGATTTGGGGGGGCTTAGGTGGGGCTACACAGAGGAGGGAGCGATAAAGGAGATGTAGCCCATGTGCGAATGTGCTGGATATCATATCATACCAACATTTCACACTTTTTTATTAACCACCCCCATGCTTATTCTACCCCCCTCTCTCTCTCTCTCTCTCTCTCTCTCTCTCTCTCTCTCTCTCTCTCTCTCTCTCTCTCTCTCTCTCTCTCTCTTTCACTCCCCCTCACACAGCATGAAGATGAGCTGATTCAGATGCAGAAGAAGCTAAAGAGCACTGAGGACGAGCTGGATAAGTATTCGGAGGCCCTGAAGGATGCCCAGGAGAAGCTGGAGATAGCTGAGAAGAAGGCTGCTGATGTGAGTGGCAAGAGTGTGCAAAGCGCACAAACACTACTGCCCTGTGGAGCCTTCCACTGTCTGTCTCTGGATTCCAGGCCCATCCCCAACCCCACCATGGCTCTTATTTGATCCCTTGACTTCCCCACAGCTGTCTCTGTCTCTTCTCCCTCTTTTGGCCATAATGTCAACAAAATATCCCCCACTCACCACCATACCCTCTGTCTCTATGCCTTTGTACTCTCCTGCCCAAACCCCCCCCCCCCCAAACTATTTTTTCCATTTGCTAGCCACAAGTGCCACAGAGGTGACACAGGATCTTATTTAGCACCGCTGCCCTGTATGGGTGCTTCAGGGGGGGTGTAGTACCACAAGGCCATTGTTGTTTTAGCTCCAGGACTATAGCCTAGCTGTGCTTTAGTGAGCTAAATGCTGATGGACAGCACCTTAAACAATGTGCTACTCCTTAAACAGTGTGCTACACCTTAAACAGTGTGCTACTCCTGACAGCCACGGAAGCTGAGGGGAAAAAAAACTCCCACAGAAGCTGAGGGGAATTTTCTCCTGCATCTGAGTAGGTAAACCTGTACAACAACCCCCACTGCCTAGCAGTTTATTGATAAGAACACGGCAGTCTGTTTGAATACTGTAACACTCATGTACCAAAAGACAATCACCCCTTGTATTGTTTTAATAACAGTAGTAATAGCTAATAAAGGGAGTCACACACAACTACTTCGAATCGTTCTTCAGGGCAAAAAGATGATAAAAGTGTTTGCCTTTCAAACCACTTTCAGTCTCAGGCACTCCAGAAACACATGGCACTTCTTGAATCAAAGAAAACATTTAATTGAACCCCCTATTAGCCATTTTGTGTAGAGCAGAATCACAGTGTTAACTGAACTTTGAAAAGAGAATCTACAAATTCTGGGCTTGTTTGAACTCTGTACAAGTTCAATGAGATCAGATCATGTATAGTATTGTGTTATGTTTTACAGTGAACCTTAAGCTTATAGTCATGGCATGAGACAAACCCGGCCTCTCTGTCTTTCATGCTTTCTCTTCCTTTACCCATCCTTACCCCTCCACCATTGTCTAAGATTAGCTGATGTATCAAGGGGCTTGATATAGTAGGCACACCTGTTGTCATAATGTGTGGACTGTAAGTTACCCGGACCGAATGCGAGGGGATTTTGTACTGTGCACACAAATCTGTGTGTGTAATATACTTAAGAAAAGAAACTTTTGTTTGCTTGCGTGTGTACAGTTTCTATCTCGCGATATTCTTCATTATCTTTTCTCTTGTCTATAAATGTAACTGAGTGCAGTCAATATGTTGTGGCCCTTGGCTATTTCCACCTTATGGTAGGCATGTACATGGGTGGTTTGAGGGCCCATTGTTTCCATTCCCATCAGTGCAGTAGGGAGACACATTGTTCAGTGTTATCTGAGGAGGGTTTATGGCTTTCAACAATCTGGCAACCCTGGGTCAGTCAGCTGGGGCCGTAAGCTCTGTTCCCAATGAGGACTGAACATGCTACAGCTGTCTTTTCAAACTCTATTTAAAACCCTAACCTTCAGTGAAAACTCCATAACCAGGTTATCGCTTAACTTCGTATCATCCGTGTCATGTTCAAGTCAGTTATGTCACTGAACGGAAGATGTCCGGTTTCAAAGAGTGACTGTGCTATATTTGCACATTCAGCAGACACTTTACTAGAAATTCCTTCACCCATCCTAGAGATACACCATGTAGGCGTACAGTTAGCTCAGAAGCCTGTTTTTTTTCCATATTTTTTACTGCCAAAAAACTAATGCGTTCAGCAGTCACTGTAGTTCAAATATTAAGGAAGACGTTTTAAATAGTACAATAGCACAGCTGGCCCTGCATGACCCCTGAAATGCTGGTCTCAGTTATGAAGAGATTGCAAAAGGGAAGGACAAGACATGAACAAGACATGAACTTTAAAGCTCAGGTGTGTCACAGATTAAGGCTGCATCAAGAATAGCAGAACTTCTGAATCCTAAACTAAGTATATCTGCAACAACTGAATTTGGTCAACACATAATATCCCAGTTTTAGCAAGGAATGCTTGTGAATTGTGTCTTAAAGGTCGAGATCATGCTTGTTACTTCATCTCTTATGACATGTGATTAGTGGCACAATTTACTGTGCTACCAGTTTCCATGTGACTGTGTGACTGCATCATACCCACAAACACACAAACACATACACACAAACGCAAGTATAAAGATCAGACAGTCCTCTCATATGTGACCAACATGTACTTAAAAAAGAACTTCAGCAGTGCTGCAAAACAGGTCATTTTTTGGTTACCAGAATATGCAACCTGGAAATAAGCTTGTTTTTTTTATTTTTTTTTATATATGTCTCTTTTATATAAGTCTAGCAACACTACACTAAGCAGGAGGTGTTTGTGCATTTCAGTATTGCTAGTGGCATTCCAGTGTGTGGAAAACAGTTGGTTGAAACATCTTACAGACACTCATGAGATTTCATATGAGTACCGTAATATCTTTTTGTGGAAAACCTGGCGGAATCCTTTCTTGTCTGTAGTACCACTAGGAGCTCACTCTTACTACTCTACCTATATGCTCCAAGAGAGACAATTAGTAGAGAACAATCTTCCAGTCAAATAAGTAGCGAATGTCCAAGATTTTCTTCTGGCCGCAGGCAAAAAGCTAAAATTGGGAATGATATTAAACATTAGCAATGTAAGACTAAATCTTCTGATTAGAGGTGACGACAGAAAGCTACAATGACACGCTAAAATCATCTGTGACATTCGACTGGCACTTTGATGAGATGCTATCTCACTGAGAAAAGTTTTTGACTTTAGCATCAAAGCTGGTTGAGGAACTGACTGTTACCTTGGCCAGTTCTAATCTGGTCATAAACTCTGGTTCTGGGACTCTGGCGCCATCTGTGGGTGAGGGCGCAGTAGTGCATTCTGAATCAGTCTGGCCTTACAGGAACATTTCGCACAATGATGAGAGGCAGCAGGAAGCGATCAACAATATATGATACCTGCAGTTTGTTCTTAGAGCGCTCATCTAAGCCACTGTCAAACTGACCCTGGGGACATGACAATGTCCTCTGACCCTTACACTTAATCTGTTAAACAACACACATTTCTCATTGCCCCTGGATTGTGTATATTAATATTCTATTAGAGTAAAAGAGGGCATAAAAGAGAAAGCCTTACATACATATCAAGCACAATCCATACCCTCAGGCCTAAAATCTGCTGCATATTTCACTACTGATAGTATGGCAATGCCAATATCATTGCTCATTAGCCAGTGTGAAGTCAGGATAAGATGTTGCAATGTGGCTGATCGTTGTGTTCCACACACACAGGGAATCCAGCATGCTTTCAAGCTTGGTCTTGTTTTCAGGCTTCAGCCCGTAGTTTTCAGTAGGGCTTTTTTTCTGTCTGTTACGATTGCTGTAGATATGTTTTAGTCATGTCAGAGAGGCAGACCTCCTGTCATGTTTGATTCCAGTCCATTTATGGTAATGGACAACCTCCATCATGCTGGAGCAATCCAGGCATAGAAGGATCTAGGAAAGCTGATTCTGATCTGAGGAAGGTATAAAGACGATCTGAGTTATAATACTTTGTGAGATTACTTAGGCTAAATCTAGTTGTGGACTTACGTGGGTAAAATGACAACATGCACACTTGTTTTGGGGGAGGAACCAAACAAAGGTTGAAAAAATTTGTTTTCTAATTTGAGCATTCTAAAGAAAAAAAAAGTTGCAGAAGAAAAAGAAGCACATTCTTTTTAGAAGTCCCTAAACCAACACCGAGTGATTACAAGAACAGATGAGAGAACATATCTGAAAGCAAGCAGTCTTGGAGACTACTGAAGTACTTCATAATAAGTGCATCAGTACATAATATAGGCATCCCATGTCAGAGAGAAAAATTAAGGAGGCCAATCACAATTCACGAACAGCTTAATGCAAATGTGCAGTGCTTTATGGCTAATACCAATGACACGATTTAGATTAGACATGATATTTCAAAACTGTTCCAGAGCAATATATGACTGCACAGAACCCATTTTGGTAACTTTGGTACAAAACACTTACACCCACTGGCTTGTAAAAGAAGGCGAGAAAAAAAAGAGCAAATGTCATTTGGCAGAGTACTTAATGGGGATTTAAAACCTCTTGCCTAACTACAGCAACGCGAAAACTTGCCTAGCCCCACCTAAGGTAAGGAGCGGCCTGGAATGCCAAGATGATTTATTCACTATACGTCATTTACCTGGACACGTGTAATACAGGGGGTGGCTTTTCCTGGGGACATTTGTTAATCACGCGAAATTACTGACTGGAGATCAGATTGGAAGCGTATCGCGCCTATCCCAGAAGACTGAAAGAGCACTGCGTCTGAACCAGAAACAGCATTCCACTCAATTGTTTCTCCAAACCGTCTGAGACTGGGTGGAGCAAGCCGGAAATGGACTGAAAAAGGAAGAGTTGAGGCAACGGGGCAAACTGTGTGAAGAGAGATTTCAGTAGAGGGGAGACAAGACTACAGCAGATAACTTTTTTTAATTCATTCTTCTGGAGTTGCAATTAGAGAACAGCTGCGCGGACTCGAATGAACTAAACGAACACTCTGTAACGGAAGCCAGTGAACTAGGATAACTTGCCACGTCCGTCTACTGAGAAGGGAAAAAAAGTACATTTTCGAAGTTTCCTGGCCAAGACGGGACTAACCACTCCCAACTCTTTAAACACTACATTAATTTGCAAAAGTTTAGCAAGTTTCAAGTGTTAATTTTGAAGGACAGGTTTGATAAGCGCTAAATGATAACATCTGATTGTCACGTTGCTGCTTCTGTCTGCGTTTGACTTGTTGGCGGGGCGTTGGTGCTTGGTTGTTTAACTCCTGCGTGTTCACTACGCTGCTTCTGCATTTAAGAGGCGACTAATTTTTCGACCACACTACTCTTAAAAATACCATTAAAATGGCCGGGGCCAACAGCATCGACGCAGTGAAAAGAAAGATCAAAGTTTTACAGCAACAAGCCGATGAAGCGGAAGAAAGGGCCGAGATTTTGCAGCGACAGGTCGAGGAGGAGAAGCGCGCCAGGGAGCAGGTAAATGCAACATCGTTTCAGCATTTAGAAACGTGGACGGTACAGTAAATGAGCCATTGACTTCAATGACCGTGCATATGCGGTATGAGCCGGACCAGTTTAATTTCACACCCTCCTATCGACGCCCTTTCAGCAATGAGGGGTATTTCAACGCAGCATCCTAACATGACTTCCTCTTTTGGTGTCGTAAAGTTATCACTAGACAAGTTGACTATCGATTTAATGTTTCATTTGGTAGGGTAACATACGAATGGTGGAACCAGGATAACTCCTGAAAGTTACGAGATAACTCAATGTATTTGATTTGGCCTTCATCCTGATGAGATGAATACACTTAGATTTTAAGTTCTATGTTTGTAATCCATTAAGCTAAATGGTGACACTTAGATTTTCTGCACTGCTTTCTTGTTATAATCAAAGTTAATTTTTGGAAGCCTATCCGCCAAATCGGGCTTATAGTAAACTTGTTTTAAAAAATCGGCCTCGTGATTCTCACGTTGGGTTCGACTGTGCAGAGTCAGAATTGTAGGCCCGGGGATACAGGTGCAAAATGATATTTGGCATTAGTCTTTTTACTTTATTTTTTTATTATATTATGTCTGCTTATGGGTTACTTTGGCTACCTCACGTGCTTTCGGCTTCTTCGACTTTAATTTATACGCTTCATGGTTCAGACCCACTTATCCAGGTCATTTTGTCCAATGGAAATCGCTTGTAGGCGTTCAAACATGCTTTGTATGTCATTCAAGATGAACTCACCCCAGACTTGAGATTCCTCAGTCCTTATTAGGAGCGAAACTCCACGGTTTGTAGGCGATGTCGTAATATCCGGAAGCCAGTCGATATAGCACGCCATACCCCACCAATGTGTGTACCAATAGAGAGGTTACCCGTATTATGCCTGTATCACCACCTATAGCTTTAGGTTTTCTATCTAAAAAAAAAAAACAAACTTCTGTTGCTGAAATGTGCAATTTTGTTAAACAAATTTGTTTTTTTTCTTAGTTTTCATTTTAAGTGGCTAGTATGAATATAGATGGTAATCACAGTGACTGTGAAAGTAGTGTAGCACAAGCTACCCTGTATAGTGCCCAGTACACACCTCTGTGTGCCAGGGTTTTCCTGTCCCCCTCTTTGCTCATTTGTTTTAATCCAGATCTTTGACCATATTTGTCATGACTTGTCAAGAGTGGTCTGGCTCTTGTTCACACTCCCTTCATTTTCTCATTGTGTGTGTATGGGATGGCATTGTAGGCTGAAGCAGAGGTGGCCTCTCTGAACAGACGTATCCAGCTGGTTGAGGAGGAGCTGGACAGAGCTCAGGAGAGACTGGCCACCGCCTTACAGAAGCTGGAAGAGGCAGAGAAGGCGGCTGATGAGAGCGAGAGGTATCCCCTCTTTCTTGATGACCACTGGCTTGCAGCTCACCTGCAAAAAACAGTACATTTGCACTGCCCCTGAACACATCCTACCTGGACAAATGTCATGCTCTTGTCTTTCTAATAGAGGGATGAAGGTGATTGAGAACAGGGCCCTGAAAGATGAGGAGAAGATGGAGTTGCAGGAGATCCAGCTGAAGGAGGCCAAGCACATTGCAGAAGAGGCTGATCGCAAATATGAGGAGGTGAGCAGTATGCATGCCCTACTTCTCATTCAAGTGTTTTGTGCGTGCACTTGCAGCCGAGCCAGGCACCCACAGAAGACGACTGCCATGCAAGTACATGTGTAGCGCAGGCCGGAGGCCTTGTAACAAAGCGAGAGGTCATCAGATGTGTTTATGCTCACAAGTAGAAAACCTCATCTGTACACCAGCTGGAAAGTATGCAGGAATTCAACATGTGGTAACACTTAGCTGTGTGTGTGTGTGTGTACAGGTAGCTCGTAAGCTGGTGATTGTCGAGGGAGAGCTGGAGCGCACTGAGGAGAGGGCGGAGCTCGCCGAGGCGTGAGTCAAATACTTTAACCTTCGCCACACGTTCTACAGACACGGACCTGCCGCCATCATCTGTAGCGTAGCAAAGCGCACCCCTTTCACCACAAAATGCACTCATCCTTTATACAAAGCTGTTATATGGCTGTATGGCTCTGTTCATTAAAAAACCCTTTTGTAGGTATTGGGTGGGTGTGTGGGGAAGCATGCTTGCATGTGCATGTCAAAACAAATGTTAACCAGAATTCTGTGTGCTAGTGTCCAACCTTCTGTCCCTCATTACGTGTTTGTGCACGTTTGCCCTTTGTTGTGACCCATCTGAACTAACAGTAATAAGAAGCAGTTGGAGGAACAGCTAAGGGTTCTGGACCAAGCAACGAAGACACTGCAGGCTTCTGAGGACAAGGTAGAACGGCAATACTAAATGTTTTAACATTAAAAGTTTGAGGTAAGTGCTGTGTGTGGCTCCTGGACTGTACACGTGGTTGGGTGAAACCTGATTTAGGTCTGTAACTTGCAGATTTGTGAACGTGTACATGTATGTGCTGGGTATGTGTAGGGGAGGTGGGGTCATTGAAGCCCTTAACAAAAAAAATAGTTTCTATCTCCAGAAAAGGCCATTCGCACTCTGCTTCTACTGTTCGGTGCAGTCTTAAGTCAGTCTGTCTGTCTTCCTCCTCTAGCTTCTCCACTTACCCAGCTTCCACAGTATCCCCCACCCCCCCCAAACAGAAACTTGCATGATTCTGCTTGTCCAAGCTCTGCCTGCTGCTTGTTTAACATGCTTCTCGCGTCATGGTCATGAATTTAGTGCGACTGCTTTTTGCCTGTCGGCATATATTTTGCCAGTAGCTCATTCTCAGGTGGTGATTGCCAGTCTCTGTCATATGCATGGTTTGCAACCTCCATCTGAAACATTAACCAACGCCACTCTAGATCATGGTCAAGATCTTGGGTTTTGGTATATTAAAAACCCAAGCGGTTGCCCTTAGTAAGATCAGTCACCTGCAGTTCCTCCATCTTCCTCTGAGCTTTTGTTCTACTTTTATACATGTTCTATTTCTCTTCTCTCACCCCTGCCCTCTCTCCGTGGCCCCTGTTTTTTTCTCTGTCTATTCCTGCTGCTTTTTTCTGATACCAAAATGGCTGCCCCACCTACAGCAAATGTGCTGAGCTGGAGGAGGAACTGAAAAATGTCACCAACAATCTAAAGAGCCTGGAGGCACAAGCCGAAAAGGTAGGGGGCGCTGCATGGTGTTCCTAGGACCAGTCAGAATGTGCTTGGGGAGGGATGGTCTCGTAGGCCTTATGCCCTTGTGTTGTCTACCAACCCCCCACCCCTTTCTGAACTGGTCATAAGGCAGTAACATCCTCCAGTCTTGATTGCCTTTTCCTGGCAGCACAGCTGTGTTCCATCTCCCACTGAAAAAAGGCCAAAAGTGGATGACTGCACGTGGAGCCTATTACTTCATTAGGAAGCTTTAATTAAAAGCATGGAAGGCATTTTCCTCTTGGTCTTGCCCATCTTGAGCCCTGGGATATACACTAAAGACCAGTGAAGGTATCCCACAGCCTTGAAGCTGATGGAACAGTCACCCAAAAGTTGTTTCGCAATGTTGTGCTAATATGACGCAAGCTGCACATCTGTGCAGTGGCATGTCAAGCAATATTAGATGGGATGGTTTGGATAAGGTGGTTTTTTTTTTTTTTTTTTATTGTAGGTTGTCTTATCTTTAAACATACAAATGATGCTTACCAACAAAGTCCTTGAGTCGTGGTAGGGGGCTTTAATAGGGGACTTTAATATTAGCTTCTGTTTTTAAAGTGATTGTCATGTGGTACTTCACATGGAAAGGTGTTGGAAGTGGCTCATGGAGCAGTTGAATGTCCTGATTTACGCACATGACCGCTGTAGCCTAACCACTAACATGAGCAGGTTTATGCATAAAATAGTTTAACCATGTATGATTTGTACTGCAGGCTACATTCACTCTACACAAGATGCACAAGTTTGCTTTCTTCAAACACTAATGGTGCTATGAACCTACCTGATGTTGTAAACACATCAGTTGGTGCAAGTCATTTGTGTGCTTAAAGAAAGGGAGCCCTTTTATGGCCTTGGGGTTTTATCATGTGCAAGATCATTTGCATAGATTTGATTATGCTCTCAAAGAATGGCTCTGAAGGCTGAACATGACTGAAAATGATGAATCTAAAACTGTTCTACATTCAGTCATGGAAAATGGTTTTTAGTGGCAGGGACACCAATTGTCAAAGTCGTTGTGTGGGTTTTTTTTTTTTTTTTTTTTTTTTTTTTGTTTCCCCTTTCTGCAATCAGTTGCTATGACTCTTTAGATTCCTGGTAAATACTGAAAGCAAGTCTGATGCAGCTCTACGCTGCATGTGTAAGTATGGCTGTTGTCCAGTATCCTACCTGGCGCTGGGTTGTGGTTGTGGTTGAATTCCTCCCCACAAGTCCGGATCTGTTTAGTATCCTGGCAGTGCAGCTGGCAGCTCTCATGCCTCGTACGACATCAGCACAAGAGCCATGCTGATGTGGAAACGTTGGGGGAAGGCACAAAAACCACCTGATTATTTTATTTTTTTTTAACATTTTATTATTATTTTTTTACATTTTAAGGCTTAATTATTGAGTTGGCTTCTTGATCAGCATGACTAAGTGTGCTGGGAGATGCACGTATTATATATTTTCTTGTCTTCTCCTTTTCTGCTTTCCTGTAGTACTCCCAGAAGGAGGACAAATATGAGGAGGAGATCAAGATTCTGACCGACAAACTGAAGGAGGTGAGCCCATCTGTGGTTCTCTTACCCTCTCTGATCATCTCTGGGGCTCTGGGCTGTCCCTCTAAGGCAAGATGTCTTTTCATGCCTGTGCTGGCGCTGATCCAGTAAGGACTTGGCTTTCTTTTTTGTCCCACAGGCTGAGACCCGTGCTGAGTTTGCTGAGAGGTCCGTGGCCAAGCTGGAGAAGACCATCGATGACCTAGAAGGTAGCGACTTCCTTCCTATCGTCGGCTTTCTGATCATCCTCATGTTCTTTACTTGGACCATTTCTCTCAATCACATGATCCCCATTCCCTTGATGTCCGTTGGATTCCTCTCCATGATATCATTCTAAAGCTTTGAACCTGAATTTTTCCTTCTTTTATTCTTACCTGTACTTTTGTACCATTCCTACTGCCTTTCTTTCTTTTTTTTTCTTTTTCTTTCTCTCTCTTCTGTAAACAGATGAGCTCTATGCTCAGAAACTCAAGTACAAAGCCATTAGTGAAGAGCTGGATCACGCCCTCAACGACATGACCTCTATGTAATTACAGGTTTTGTGTGTGCGTGTGCGTGCACTCACGTGTGCATGCCTGGTCTTACACCTGAGCTTTCAGCTGTTGTGTGAGCCAGTGTCGGTGGCTACATGTCGGCTGGGTTCACCAGACTACACTTTTTAATTAAAAAGATGAGCATAATGCACTTGGTTCCATGTCAAATTAACACTCCAAGTGCATCGAGTGCGTGAGAGCAGCTAACGTGCTATTTTGATTGTAGCAGAAACTGCATGGTATTTCCTGAAAGTGAAAGCATAGTCTTATGTCTTGCTCAGATGCTGATACTGACTCTGATCTCCAAGGTTGCTGTGCTGTGACCTTAACATGACTAACGTGTGGATTTTTTGCTTGAAGAATGATGTTGGCTTTAACTATGTCGGCTTCTTCATTCTGACCATGGAAGTAGATTGATGCACTGTGAGCGGTTTATAGTGAGGCATTTCTCCTCCGTTTGTTCACAGATAAGTTTCTGGACTTTACTCTGGCTGACTCTGACTTCAAGAAATTCTGTTCGCTGCTCCACATTCTGCCCGTCTCCATCACTTGCTCTCACCTCCACTCAACCTGCCCCTCTTCCCTCTGTCTCTGCAGTTTTGTGCATCTCTCCTTTATTTGCTTTACCTGCAGTCAGTATTTGTGTTCGTTGTCTTCTCTCTCACTTTCTTTCCTTCTGCACTGTCTCAGATTGTAATTATCAGAGTTTAAATGAGCGCCATGGACTTGAACTCTTTGTTCTTGTTTTGTTTGTTTTTCCTTTTCTGTCCTCCTGTTTTGCTTTTATGTAGATGTAACTGTTTAAATGCAAAATGAATGAAGGGGGGTAAAGAAACTTCTTCTCTTTTTAATGTGTACTCGTCTCACTTTCTTGGCATGGCTGCAGCCCTGAAGCAGTTTTTGCATGCCCACATCATTGTATTACTATTGCCCCTTATGGCTTGTAGTTTGTGTATAAACTCTAAATAATAGCTTATCCAACTATAGAAGCTTTATTCTTTTAAAACGAAGGGAACAAAGAAAGGCACAAATTGCATGATTTCTATTGCTGTTTAATGTAATATTCCTATTGATGAGGTGGGACTGGGAAGTGGTGACGTATGGCATCACCACAATTCACAACACGCGCACACAAAAAAAAACAACCTTTGAATGAAATCATGCAGGTGTTATTGCATGTACCTGATTGTCTCCAGTAGCTTTTTAGTTTCTGACTTGGTTTTCCTCCTGGTATTTGACAGTTAAAAAAATTAAAAACCAGCAATCTCTGCTGAATCAAGTAGAGGCCTCAATATACAGTACAGGTTAACTATTTCACAGCTGAACATTGCAATGCTGCTGTTACAAAGGCTGCAAAATTCATATGAACTCGTGTAAATGCATCACGCACGTTTATTTATAAAGTGCTTTTAATGAC
Organism: Tenebrosternarchus preto; assembly: GCA_025802075.1. Lineage (NCBI taxonomy): Eukaryota > Metazoa > Chordata > Actinopteri > Gymnotiformes > Apteronotidae > Tenebrosternarchus > Tenebrosternarchus preto. Next base: position 20,434,800 of record JAOYMR010000004.1, on the reverse strand, counting down.
TTGGCATTTAGGTTCTCCAACCCTACCATTTTGCTCATGATGCAAGGCCAGTTGTTAATCATAACAATCGTTCAACCGATGTCTGATCATATCACAACTCCCACATGTACTAGTGTTCTTGCCAGTCCCTTATTGGAGGTACAGTTGGTGCACACCTGTGGCAATGCATGAATTTTGGGCCATTGTCTGACCCTTCTTTACCTGAGAATGCTCAATGACTAGAATGGGAATATATAGTAACGTTGCTGTACCTGAATAAACCAGCTTTAAAAGGTCACCACTCCTATGACCTGGTCACTGTGGCATTACAAATGGTCCACCACTCTGAGAATATCTGGTAGCAAATGTTGGAAACTGACCAGTGCTGAATGGGAATGACATTCTTCATGCCAGGAATTGAGCTACAGCTAATAACAGGAGTCGAGAGATTGTGCCAAGTCAGTGTAGGTAAAGGTAGATAACTAATCAAGTGGTTTTGATTTTTAATAGAAAACATACTATTAAACATACTATTATTTACTCATACTGCACTATTAGAACCTTGTATGGTTTTTACAGTGAATCATAAAATTGAGCAATAAGTTTAAAAAAAAAAAAACAACTTCTAGCTAATGTCAGTTTTGTCAAGTTTCCTTGGTAATGGAATTTATTTAAATTGTCTCCATATTCCACAGAAAAACTGAAAAACGCCAAAGAGGAGAACCTCAAGATCCATGCCACCTTGGACCAAACCCTGAGTGAGCTCAACAGCTTCTGAACATCTTGGACCAGACCCTGTGCGAGCAACAATAGCTTCTGAACGTCTTGGACCAAGACGCTTCCCTCTTTCCTGTTCCAAAACAACTGGCTCATGTCCTCTGTCGTTTGGTCCTGCCTTAATTTACTCAGCAGCTGTTCTTTCTCCTTTCTTTTTCCTTCCTACTTTTTGTTGAGAGTGAGCTTAGTCTATTTTCTGGGACTTTTGGCAAAGCTCAGCAATTTCACTGGATCTTTGTCTGTTTCAGTCTTCTGGCCTTGTCATTTCAGCACCAACCTTTTGCATGGTTCTGGAATATCAAACCAAAAGCATGTGGTTTGGTTTTGTTGCTTCGAAGAGCTTCTATCGGAGCTTTTCCCATGTGCCAATTCCTCAATCGAGCTGTATATTGGAGGCTTTCAGGATGTGGCTTTGGTTCTGATGAAGCTTACAGTATATTCATGTTTGTTGCTTTCCTATACCAATCTCCTTAACGCAAAAGCCTTTATGAACAAGGTGACTGAGCTTTCTCCAGTGAAGTTCTCTCACATATTGTAGTGTTTTAAATATAATTTCTGCTGAGTTCAGCTTTCTTGTTTGATGCCCCCATTTCTCATCTTGCACATCTCCACTTTCTTTGTTTGTTCACACAGGCTTTTGGAACTAAAACCACATCAGGTTATATATTAAAAATGGTCTACTCCATAATTCTGTAAAGGCTGTTGGTTTTTTGAAAGGGAAGTCTTTAATTTGTATTCAAGGCTACTTATGCATATTCTGCATATGGGCATAATTGTTTTTCCAGAAATTGAAGATTTCTCCTGGCCATGTGTGGTTCCATGTGTGAAATCCTGTGTGAAATGAATCACTGATGGCTTATACCAACCATCCTTGGAGCAGAATGAGCCATGTCCTCCAATTCGTTATGAATGATGGACTAAATTTACCTCCTTTTAATATAGCAATAGATGGGTAGTCAAAGTAGAAAGAAATTAGGTTTTTACTGCTAACTGAGCAATATTAATGCCAAATTAGATGTTCAGGTGCCTATATTTTAAAGGTAGTGTGCATACCTAAAGGGGACACAGCAACTGGGAGTCAATAAATACTTTAAAGTAATAAATGAGTCATTTATGGATGTACACTGTTTTAACTGGAAAAGCCAAAATGCATATATAATCACTTACTGTTTTTTTTTGTTTTGTTTGTTTTTTGTTTTTTAATAAAGACCATGATTTTTACTGTCACTTAACATTGCTTTCTTTGTGTGTTTTATAAAAGGAAACTAATTGTGGCTCTTTTTAATTAGTTTGTGGGTAATCCAGCGAATAATTTAAATTTGTATGAGTATGTATGAAGAGTACAAATCCTACTACGATGACAGTCTTGGTGGGAATATTTACTCGTTTCTGTTCAGGTAATCATGTAAACTGCGCTTTCTGACTGGTATGGTACAGTTACGGGTTTAGTCTACCTCTGGTTCAAACTGATCTTAGCGGGTCTGTTCAAGGTAGTCCATTTGGACTTTTGTCATAAGTGTACATGATGGTGTTCCATATCTAGAGATATTTTGGGTATCTTTATCCTTTGTCAGACCTGTAAGCAATGTTTTATTTCACCCTTTTTCTTAAATACATGCTTATTAGGACCAAGTTCATGGGATTTCCTTAAGTCATAGACATTCAGGAATATCTTTGGAGATTGAGGTAGCAGTTTTGCCTTTTTGACTTACTGAAGAATCATGTACTGTCCACTGGTTTTTGAGGCATTTGGTTTGATCTGAGCAGTTAAGGTCAGTAGCCTTCAGGGATCACCCAGCTCCTGTGACCATATTAAAAAATGAACACAATGAAGTCTTCACACCTGCCTGAGCTGCCTGGGTTGAATTGGGAGGTTTCAGTGTAGTCACCACTGGTATTATTGTTCAGTCCAAGACTAGGTATAATCAGTTTCAAGCCCCTCCTTGCCACTGTTGGTGCCCCTGAATAAGAACAGTCCCTCTGTTACTCAAGATGTATCCAGTCACAGTTGTTGGTTGCTTTGGATAAAAGCTTCAGCCAAATGCTGTAAATGTATTTTTACATGGTTTATTATTTGCACCGTGTTGACAGTAACAAGACGATTTGATTTGCCCTCGGTTATTTAATTACATATGGTTCTCTGAGATGGAGGGACTGTAAAAGGGCTCCGATTCCTTTATAGCTTTACCCAGCATAGCTGTACACACACATAAATTGCAATTGCTGCTTGTTTCAAGTTTCAAATTAAATTTTTGGAATAAAAATGCTTTTAAAGAGGTTATTTCGTGATTAAAACTAATTCCACTAAAGTTGCTTTTTTTCTGTGTCAAAAACATTTTCATGAAGTAGCAGCAATTTATCAACTAAGGCTAGATGATGTCAGTTAATGAACAATAACAGAAGTCTTCCAAAAATTGTGACTGGCCACATGCAGTGAATTATATACAGGTGATGGTAATAAAATTAGATGGTCTACAGGCACTGGGTGCTCCGGGAGAAAGCACCCTTGAGGGAGGGTTCTGTCAAAATGGCCGCCCTCACCTCCTCCCTTGTTTGTGCGGGCATGTCTGTGGGTAGGTATGTTCCTGTGTGGTGTCTATTGTGTGTGTGTGTGCATCTTTGTTGATGTGTGTGGCGTAGGTGTGCCATTGAACGTTCGTCTTGTTATCGTTACTTGTTTCACTTGTGGTGCGTCTAATATGTGTGTATTTAATCATGTGTATGTCACTTTGTTGTTGGTTTTGTCAATGTAAATGTGAGTCTTTCTCATTAGTATTTGTTGTTAAAAGTGAAACCAGATCAAATTAATGCTATGTGCTATAATATATGGTATAATATATAGTAACCACCATATTTATGTCCTTAAGTAGCTAGTCATTATATGTAGCCATAATTAACATACATTTTTACTGGTATTTAATCTAATTAATATATGCTAAATGCTATCGCTAACGTTAGCTACCTTGTGTTGGATCTGCTCTATGGACTGGATGTTTTCTGCTGAGATGCATTGATGTACTGCTGTGATAGGCTAGCTTGGTTTTACAGTAAACACACTGTACACTGTTTAAAGTTTTGTTCTTGAAATTATTCCAAACTTTTGGACATTTTCTCTGGCTTTTCTCTTCTGTTTGCCTCCATTTCTCAATCAGCAACATCAAATCACATCTTCACATCACCTGCCCACAGCATAAGTGCGTTCTGCTCCAGGAACATCATCCATGCCTAAACCACAAGTCTGTGGCCTAAACACAGTGAGCTGTATAAATTTCTGGATAAATTTGTAGAAATTAAGACCATATGAACAGTCCATATACAGGTGCTGGTCATAAAATTAGAATATCGTGAAAGTTTATTTCAGTAATTCCATTCAAAAAGTGAAACTTGTATATTATATTCATTCATTACTCACAGACTGATGTATTTCAAATGTTTTTCTTTTAATTTTGATGTTTATAACTGACAATTAATGAAATTATTGTGATTTGTGATGAACTGTACGTCAATCTGAGGTCTGTTCCTTTTTCTATGGCGGCCATTCCCTCTTGAGATATGACTGATATCCCTTTGGTTTTCACATCACCTTCTTGCCATTGGCCTATGAAAAAAATTCATTTATGAGAAACATCTAATGAATTGTAAATTTGAACAATTTACTATCTTAAATTAGAATATTGTGAAAAGTTTCAATATTGAAGACACCTGGTGCCACACTCTAATCAGCTAATTAACTCAAAACACCTGCAAAGGCCTTTAAATGGTCTCTCAGTGTAGTTCTGTAGGCTACACAATCATGGGGAAGACTGCTGACAGTTGTCCAAAAGATGACCATTGACACAGTGCACAAGGAGGGCAAAACACAAAATGTCATTGCTAAAGAGGTTGGCTGTTCACAGAGCTCTGTGTCCAAGCGCATTACTAGAGAGGCGAAGGGAAGGAAAAGATGTGGTGGAAAAAAGTGTACAAGCAATAGGGATAACTGCACCCTGGAGAGGATTGTGAAACAAACCCATTCAAAAATGTGGGGGAGATTCACAAAGAGTGGACTGCAGCTGGAGTCAGTGCTTCAAGAACCACCACGCACAGAAGTATGCAAGACATGAGTTTCAGCTGTCGCATTCCTTGTGTCAAGCCACTCTTGAACAAGAGACAGCGTCTGGGCTAAAGACGAAAAGGACTGGACTGCTGCTGAGTGGAAGTTATGTTCTCTGATGAAAGTAAATTTTGCATTTCCTTTGGAAATCAAGGTCCCAGAGCCTGGAAGTAGAGAGGAGAGGCACAGAATCCACGTTGCTTGAGGTCCAGTGTAAAGTTTCCACAGTCAGTGATGGTTTAGGGTGCCATGTCATCTGCTAGTGTTGGTCCATTGTGTTTTCTGTGGTCCAAGGTCAAAGCAGCTGTCTACCAGGAAGTTTTAGAGCACTTCATGCTTCCTGCTGCTAACCAACTTTATGGAGATGCAGATATCACTTTCCAACAGGACTTGGCACCTCCACACAGTGCCAAAGCTACAAGTACCTGGTTTAAGGACCATGGTATTCCTGTTCTTAACTGCCCAGCAAACTCTCCTTACCATAACCCCATAGAAAATCTGAGGTATTGTGAAGAGGAAGCAACCTGGGCTCTCATAACACCTGAGCAGTGCCATAGACTGATCGACGCCATGCCATGCCGCATTACTGCAGTAGTCCGGGCCAAAGGAGCCCCAACAAAATATTGAGTGCTGTACATGCTCATACTTTTGATGTTCATACTTTCAGTTTGTCAACATTTCTAAAAATCCTTTTTTGTATTGGTCTTAAGTAATATTCTAATTTTCTGAGATACTGAATTTGGGGTTTTCATTAGCTGTCAGTTAATTATCAAAATAAAAAAAAAATAAACATTTGAAATATCAGTGTGTAATGAATTAATATAATATACAAGTTTCACTTTTTGAATGGATTTCCAAAATCAACTTTTTCATGATATTCTAATTTCATGACCAGCACCTGTACATTTGGCTAAAATTAGTGTTTCTTCAAAAAAAAAGGATGATTATATATTGGTGACTTTTTAATTAAATAATTGCAACTAGATGAGTTGCTGTAACAGAGCTGACATTTGCTTCATCATGTATAAATGTCATTCGATCACTGATGGTGCTGTTATATGAAGTGGCTGTCCAAGCTCACTGAGATCTGAGTGATTTGTGCAGTTATTTGCTCTATGGTCTGTTCAAGTAAAATGTCACCAGTTTCATCTCTTGCAATTAATTTTATTTTGTGGTTTTTGGTCACTTTACAGGTTACAGTGTATGTGGATTTCAACTCAAACTTCATCTCCATTTGTAAAGCAAATGTTTGTTTTTTTCGCTCATGTTCTTCAGTTTCAATTTCTTTTAGACATTCAACAATCCACGTTAGTTATGGAAATCTAGATAAATGTATTTGAAATAACTAAAGCACAGTTAAACAAGAAATTCTGCATAAATTGCAATTCATAATAGTCAGTTGGTTCTGTAAACTGCTAAATGTAAATATGGTAGGACTAAAATGCAAGCACACCATAAATTACAGAATGTTTATTCTTTCTTTCATTCTTCAAATCACATCAGCGTCGGAAAACCTACCTAAAGATTGTGAACATTACCATTTTATTTCAGCTTGCTTGGTAAAAAGGCAGTAAAGAGTCATGATAAAAAGACTGGACATAAACATTACTTTTTTCTTTATAGTTTTATCATATATTCATTCAGAGGAAGTGGGTCTTGTAGACGAGCATCAGCCGCCTCATTTAAAGAGTGTATGTTTTAAAATAGTGGATCATTTTCAGATTTCCAAGCAGGTCTGTCCCTCAAGCGCAGCTGGTTCCTCCTCCCAAACAGACAAGGCAGTTTGCGATTAGCCTTCATTACCACGGCAATAGTACAAGAGTCTGGCCTCCGGATGGTCTCGCACCAGTCAGGGAAATCTACAGGTTGCTTTCCACTAGGGGGCAGCAAAGAACAGGATGTTAAAAAAAAAGGCATGCGTTGTTTTGTGCTCATGTAAATGAGTCTGTATGCCCATCTGCATCTGAGACTTACTGCTCACAGCAGCCTACTCCAAATGGTTCAAAACACACACACTGGAAACACTCGTCACTTAGCCAGCTCTCCCCTATGTCAAACCGCTGCCCGTTGTGTTCACATATGGCTACAGGAAGAAAGGGGGGGGGGGGGGTGTTTCAGTACCATATATCCCACATTAAATGCTGCTCACATTGCCATCCAAATGACAAAAAAAATATCATATTTGGGCCACTTTTACTTGCAACAAAATAGACCCTACCCTGTAACTACCCTGAACCCTGTAAATGTATTTATTTCATGTTAAGACTTACCTTTGGCATTAAAGTAGCACTCCCCACTGCTCCACACACTGTGGCAGGGCAGTAGGATGCTCAGCAGACAGAGAACTGTCACCAAACATGTCATCAGTGTCTGCATTCCCGTGTCTGTAATACGATAAAGGTATGTATATACCATGTAAAGTTTCAGATTTAATGTATATAAACATGGAAGATCCAAAATGTATCTGCTAACAAATAATTTTGTCAAAATGATTTTAATTTTACACAAAGTGACAGTTCAAAGCCTGGTGATTTCTCTGCTGTGCTATCTTTTGATGTAGGTGTAAAAACTGCATGCACTGATTGCATTTTCTGTATAGACACTTCATTGCAACTGCATTTTCTGTATAGACACTCTTAGCTGACACACTATTGTACAATGACTTTGTTCTGTATAGACACTCTTAGCTGACACACTATTGTACAATGACTTTGTTCTGTATAGACACTCTTAGCTGACACACT
>JAOYMR010000004.1:20416424-20427107 GCA_025802075.1 Tenebrosternarchus preto | reverse complement strand
ATTGTACAATGACTTTGTTCTCCATAGACACTCTTAGCTGACACACTACTGTACAATGACTTTGTTCTGTGTTTCTTACCTTCAAGAACCCTTCAGTCTCTCCTGTTGTCCCTATTTTTGCCACTTCTGTCCTGCAGCTTGGACTGTGCTCATATGTGTATGTTTCTGGATGCTTCTTTCAGCTCCTGGATATTTATATGTACACCCCCTTCATCCCCCATCTAATGCTTATTGTCATTTTATTCTTTTCTCTCTTTTCTTCACATTCACCCTTTGTTACATTTCTTTTGTGTGTGTGTGTAAACAGAGTGACCTACTGCTGATAACATGGGGGCTATTGTGAATGGTAAATGTCAGCAACATAGATTTAACTCCAACTTAATATAATATGTCTAATATATAACTATGCACTCATGATATTAATAATACTATAGTTGGCTAAAAATACTGTATGTGATGATAACTGGTGAAATTCCATAAATATCACTGTTTTGCACAACAAAGGATATTTACCCATAGAAGCAGACAATAACCACTAACCAACTTTTCTACTGTTCCATTCACTTACCTTTACTTTACCATTTATAGCATTTACCAGCAAAGCTCCACTCAAGAGAGAGATTTCTATTATTATATGCTCTACTTCGGTTTTTAATGATTACTCTTTTTAAAAAAAAAAAAAAAAAATCATGTCAGATTCTTTCTGTTTTGGTCATTTTGTCATTTTAGCTGTATAATTCTATCTTATATTCATAATCAATTTTAGTTTTTTATTTGTTCTTATTACATTTATTAATATTTATAAATTACATTTTATTTTCTTTTGGTAAAATTTTATGTAAAGTTTCCTTTGAAGACACAATAGATTTTTTCATAGATTCATAGTCTGACGATTCAGTTCCTCCTGTATAAGAGAACTGTGGTCAATTCGTAGCTACACAAAGTATAACCCATCCAGACTAAGACATTTTTGCTAATGTACAAATGGAGAATCACTGGAGACTTTTATAGCTCTAGTCAAATCCCCCCTACCCACTGCTGTGCGATTATGCAAACCTTATAGCTATTTCTCAGCTGTTTCATTCTCTAGGTAAGTCCATCATTTTTAATCTGACCGAGGATTAAACTATTGTGCTATTGCTGATCACGGTGCTTGACGTCATTAAAAGACTCAAAAGGCACGAACCTGTATCTGTTTACATCTGTTTACAACACTGTCTCTGAACACACACTGATAACAAATGCTCTCACAATGTGTGTTGCCAATAAGTATGATTGTATTTAGGGCAGATGTTAGTGAACAGGTGCTGGAGCTCAAATTAAGAAGGCACTTAAGAAACAAGGAAAGGATAACAGTAAATAACATCATGTCATCAATACCTATTTACTTACTCAGGATCAATCAAACTGGGACTTTATGGCATTGTCGTGTGCGTATGTACGTCTCTTCCTTTGCTAGAAACCAGTCAGCCACATTATTCTTGCTGCTCTCCTTGCAGTCCTCTACTATGCAAGAGCCACATTTGTACATACCTTTGATAAAGTCAAGTTTTGTTTTTATCTAAAAGATGACTGTGTACAAATCCATCTCTAAATGTAGATGCTCTTCTAAAATGTATTTTATGATGACTAGTCAAAATGTCTTAGGAGGAGATCACCCATAAACAACCCCCAATTTGATTTGATAATTTTCTTCATATAGTTTGACAGATACCTGTATGTTGAAACCAAATACACATCATATTTGCAGGGGTTTGGGCCCTTTCATTCTTACAAATCCTTACCCAAAAGGACAAAGTCATGAGTAATGGACACTAAAAGATGGTTTTATTGTAGAGGACACACATTCCACTCCATTCCCAGTCCAACAGTTCTAACATATAGACTTTGTTTTCATGCACCGTGGTAATGAAATAGCAGTGATGATTAATAGTGCATGTTATTCTTAGAATTATGATGATTGAATGGCATCAAGAAGTCTAACAGTGTACATGCACTTAATGCACTTAAAGCAGTAAGAACTGGTGTCTCTGAGGGCTGTAGTAGCATTCAGGAGTCACTGGGGGGAAAAAAACAGAATTTTTAACATCTTATCATTTCATATCTTATTTTACATACTTTTATATATATACTTGTATGTATATACTTTTTTGTTCATTGTTACTGTTTAAAAAATACTCACCATTGGAGAAAATCACGTGCTCGATATCGGTTCATGTATGTCTTTATGCTTTCACTAGTAATAGAAATGCTTTCTTCACCAGTGAGTTTTCCACAGGCACCACACATTTTACCAGCCATCCCTTCACTCACAATTATTGTGATTTGTGATGAACTGTATGTCAATCTGAGGTCTGTTCCTTTTTCTATGATCACCATTCCCTCTTGTGATATTACTGATATCCCTTTGGTTTTCACATCAGCCACCTTCTTGCCATTGGCCTATGAAAAAAGTTCATTTGTGAGAAACATCTAATGAATTGTACATTTTAACAACAACAATAATAATATAACAACAATATAACAAGAAGAATAATACATTTGTTTCTCTTCTGAATCTAACATCCAGATTTTTAAAATGTTTTTTACTGGGATTTTCATTTGTCATCTAGGACATTATTTATATTAAACACGTATAACAAGTAAAGTTATACGTGTTTATTATAAAATAATGTTATTTGTACTCACCCAAATGTTATACATGTTTAATATAACTCACAAAATAAAGTTATTGGTACTTACCCAAATGCCCTGCCCCACAGTGACGGTGACAGATATGTCTTGAAAGAATGCATATACTGCTGAAACTTCATTTTGGCCTGTTTCCACAGTTTGAAATTGCACCACCACACGGAACCACTCAGTTGCAAGAGTATCATCGCATACTTTCACTAATTCATACACTCCCATCAATGTGACGATCCATGATTCTCCACTGAAAAGCATGAAGGAGCCTCCAGTCTCTAACATACACTGTTTCGGGTAACAGTTACGGACCCCGTCTTTAATCCTGCAAACTTCGTCACTGTTACACTTCATATTCTCATGCTTTACTTCACCAGAGGGAGAACAAGTCAAACGATCTCGGCAGTGTTTGGTGATGACAGTCTCACCAATCTGTCAAAGGAATGAACAGGTAGGGTATTATTGAGAAACAGCTTAATATTCATCAGCCAAGAAACACGTGTCTAATGTCTATACTCACTGCACACTTTAGTACTTTAGTGTCTTATAGAGGTTAAACCTTATATAGAGGTTTATAGTTTTATATAGTTTTATATAATCTTTATAAACTTTTTGTTCTTCTATTTATTTGGTATTTCTATTTTGTGCTTCTTTCTTTATTTCTCTGCCTCTGAAGTTACTTGAAATAAGTTAATGATCATTATTGATCCCTGCAGCAATCAGTAAAGTTCATCTTATCGTATCATATCTTAAATAACTAGACTATCTGCATAAACAGATCAACCATGGTCTACCCCATTCATTACTGGTTAACTTCTGACCACAGGAAACTGCCCTGACCAGGTCTTGTGTGGGTGACAGACCCTTTTCAGTACAACAGTATTATTGATATTTTAATGGTATGCTTGTGGGTGATGAGTTAAAGTTAGGCACACCAGTGTTATTGCAGGTTTTACATGTTTATTGGTAGAGCAAATAATTAGCTTGCTTGAAAACCCATGCTGAGTATATGTTAATGCTAATCATCAAACTAATGAAAAATATCACTATAGAACATTCTATAGAGTTATTTATATTCCACATTCCTATGCATTTTTCTGTGACCTACCTTGTAGGTGTGACCATTTGCATAACAGCTGCACTGATCTGCTGCAACACAGCCTGTCCCATTGTTGAAGAATCCAGCATCACACATACAGCCTTCAAAACAGGTCTGAATGTTACATTTGACAATCCCAGTGAGGCCTGGACAAGGCATGTCACATGCTTCAGCACAGATTTCATAGTGACTGTTAGCAGGACATGTCAAAGCTACAAAGAAAATAGAGAACATTTGTTAAACATCTCAAATATTGCTTACATAATGAATGCAGTTTAATAGTCAAACAATACATTCAAACTGACTTTGTACTTACGGCAAAATGTTGGCGTTCTCCAATTTTTAACAGTAACTCCAAAGTCCTGACAGTCAATCATGTATGCAGCAATGCTGTGGCAGAGCATATTGTGATCTCCCTCTCCCATGCAGACATCAAAGACACAATCTCTGAAGTAGGACTCAGGATTAATTACACTGTGACATGCAGCAAATGGACCCTGAGGGTTGGTAATGACACTACAGTCCTTTTCAAATACAAGTTTTTTGTTTTCAGGGCACTTTGGACATACGTCTCCACTGCAACCATCGTCACAAACAACACCAGAAACAGGCACTTTCCAAGCAGCACCAAAAGTTTGATTATTTTTGGCTTCTTTACCATGTGGCAACAGGAACTCGTCATTCTTGTTACCATTAAAGTTTCCACACAATCCACAGGTCTTTCCGGCGTATCTGCTTGGGACAGTGATGGTGACGTGAAACACCATATCGTAGCTGACTCTGAGGCCAAAGTCTGTTAAGATTACATTTTGATAGCCTTCCTGCTGAACTTTCACTTTTCCATTATCCAAACTTACAGGGATGTTTGTCAAGATCCCATTAACCTAAAAGGTATAGGTAATATCATAAATTACTCCTATTCATACTTTTATGTACTTCCATAAAAAAAAACATCCAAATGTAGCTCTCTGAACTGAAATTGATTAATTTTTATTTTAGTTTTCTCTAACTGTACAGTGACCACAGCTGTGTGTATTCATAATATTTATGAATTCACGTTGTAAATTACATAATGCAGACTTATGTTACAAGCTTATGTTATAGGCATGCTAATCATGTTTTCCACCAAAAAAGTATTATGATCTTTATTAAGGAAATTTGAAGGATTTCTAATACTTCATTAAAAAAAATATTCAAAAGTTTGATTGTGTGCCTTAAAGATTGTAATAGTCATTATAAGTTTGTACTAACCATTATCTGATGTAGTTGATTTCTTCTCAGCACTAAGGTCATGCCATACACCTCCACAGCAACCACCTTGGCCACAGAGACATTTGGGCTGAGTTGGATCTCAGTCCATTTCTCATTCTCCACTATAACTGCAAATGGAGTGAGTGAAGTTCCTTCTATATGACAGCTCTGAGCTGCAACGTAGGTGCAGGTGCCCTGGAAGTCATAGGTGACGTTGTCAAAAGTGTTGTAGTGGGGGTCACCATAGATGTTACAGGTGCCATTAGATACTGGGTAGCAGTTTCTGATATTATTGAGAACTTTGCATTCTTGTCCTAATTGACAGCTGGCTGGTGTGCAGTCCACATGTTTGGTGTTTGGATTGCAAGTACACAGCCTACTGCATGCATCATCTTGCCAAAATGTCTGATTTGCCTCCAGGTAACGTTTCTCCTCCCCATTGATGTACACACAGCCACACTGAGACTTAGGGACACACTTGTTACCACTTTGCAGATATCCCTTGTTGCAGGTACAGGCTTGTACACAGTATGAGGCCTTGCATGTTGCAGGAGCTGTAGGGTTCTCACAGGTGGCAACACATGGACTTCCACAGGATTCAAAGTGGCTGTTTGTAGTACACTGTGGATCAGCTGAGTAAAGGTGTTCAAATGTGAGAATAAAGCACTTCCTGAGCAATGTGGCATATTTTTTTTACAGAAATGTTGTATATTGGTTTAAATAAAAACATGTATTCATATTATATTACTCACAACAATCAAGGAGTTTTCTCCAGTTAAATACTCGTATTCCAGCGCGCTGACAGGCATCTATATAAGTTTGTGCAGTCTTACAGAGAAAATTCTTATATCCTTTTCCCATGCAGTAGTCCAGTAGGCAGTTTTCATAAAACACATTAGTATCAATAAGTGTGTTGCATTCACGAAGAGGACCATGACTGAGAATTGCAACAAAGTGACAAAAAGCTTTTGCTGGTAAGAGATCAAACCATGATTCCCTTTTACAGCTTTCACACTGCCCAGTACACTCATCAGTACAATAGGCATCTTCTGGTAAACCCGGAACCCTCCAGCTCTTTCCCAATTCTGGGATACTGCCTGTCAAAGAGCCACTAAGAGTGGTGAGGTCATCATCCTTCTTCCCATTGAAGTTCCCACACATGCCACATATCCTTCCCATGAAGCTGGCTGGTAAATTCACCACCACGTATTCCTCCCAGTCATACTGTACTGACAAACCAAAGTCTGTCTCCATGACAACTGAGAGACCACTCTGCCGGAGAGTGACTTTGCCATTTGCCAATGAGACTGGAAGGTCCCAAAGTGAATTATTAATCTGAAACAAATAAGAAACAGCTGAGAAATTGATTATATATTTCTAGTATATACACCTCTAGTATATTTTTCTAATAACTGGAGGCATATTAATAAAATTTGCTCAAAATGCCAATAACACAAAAACGTTCTTACTATAACAAGCCCAGTCTGGTGACGGACAATGGTGATGGTTACTTCATAGGCTGTAATGATAACCATGTCTACAGAGGTGGACTTTAAGCTTCCAACGTGTTTGTTCTTGGCCTGAACTTCAAAAGCTGGATGTGCATGGTCAACATGACAGTTCTTGGCCATGATGTAGGTGCAGTTGCCCATGAAGTTGTAGTAAGTGCCATCAAATGTGCGGTAGTGTGGGTCACCCATCACCCAGCAGGTACCGACTAGTACAGAAGGAGGAAAATTTGTGGTTTTAAAACATCTTCACCCCCCACCACTTGACAATGTTCACCTATCAGACAAATAATACTGCTGCCGTCATGATGCAGCAGTATTGATTCATGATAATTAGGAAATCATTAGTAGGAGAATAAATAATTCTAGTTTTTAAAATATTGTTGAAATGTATTTGATCTCTAAAATTTCACTTAATTCTCTTTTTGTAACTACTTTAATAAACTGAATCTAATTGTGATGCTGTTATGACAGATTAAAAATATTAAAAACTCACATGCAGCTGTAGCACTTTGATGTGGTGAGAATTAAAATACTCAAAGTTTAATTTAAATTTGAATTCCTGATCTTGATTTTAACTTGCTTTACTTTTTCTGATCTTTGTCTCACCCCAAAGAGTGAGAATTCAGCATTGTTTCATAACAAATCTGCATGACTATTTTTCTGTTTGTACAATAGTACTTTTTTATCTGTCTTAATACCAGGACCTTCCCCTCCCCTGACGGTTTCTTTGTTATTTAAAGTCAAGTAATGTTTTTCTTTTCACTGTTGTCCTTGATTAACTCAGTAAAGTCTAGTCACCAGCTTTGTAAATTTGCTTTGAACACCTATAGTGAAAATTTAAAACACTATTTTAAATTAAACTAAATTGAGTGCAGTCTTGCCTTACCTTGTCTATTAAAGGCTGAGGCCCCATAACCACTGACATGGAAAAAACCTGTCAAGATAAGAAACAAGGATCCAGTTGCAAGGCTTCAAACTAGGCTTTAGTAGACAGCAGCAGTACAAAGGAGAAATATAAAAAATGCATATCCAATGGCAGACACAATTTAGGAGGCCAGAAAAAATGCCAAACAGGAAACAGAGCTATAAAGGAATCTACTGAAACCTCGTTGTAAGTCTGCCCATATTCACCTCGACTAGTTTTATAACACTGGAGGACTTTTGTTGAAAGCTCTACCAATACAGTTGGAGTGACTTATGAAATAATGCAGTGGTGGGCTGAGGATGAGCTGAAGGATACTCAACCAGTACGTATGGAGCTCTCATCCAACTGCTATCAGTATCACTTTGTTAGAATTGTCAAATTTACTGAATAAATTCAAATGTGATGTAAATGTACTGACAAATAGAAAAAAACATTTACCACATAACAGAAAAGCAGCAAAATAACGCAGAGTCCCTCTAATTTCCATGTCTGCAAAAGAAAATAGTTTTTAAACAATGCAAATACAATTACAAAATGCAACTCATAGGTATAATAATTTGTCTCAATGTAATGATTGCTGGAATCAATACCTTACTCAAATAATTTTATTGGTCTGCACACTCACACACCCTGTACATTTTACCTTCTAGTGGAGTTTGAGAAAAGTGTAATAATGTCAGTAAAGAATTTGAAAGCAAGTCATTTCCATATTTTACAAGATTTCTTACCTAGACTTGAAACAAGGCAACTGGTGTAAGATGTTTCTAGATCTCCCTGATTAAATTCTCTTGAACATCTTTAAAGTAGCCAATCAGTGCTTTCCAATCAAGTCATGTGTGGTTCTGCTGGTCATTCAAGCACATGGAAAAGCCAGTCATCATTTGAATGTTTGCTGAACTCATAATGGGTGGGTGGTGGTGAAGTGTGTGTCACATCTTATCTCACAATTCTTAATGTATGAGAATCAATTTCAATTTAATAAAATATTAGTTCATTCTGTTCTTGGAAGAAGAACAATAAAATTACAATGAGAAATTCCAATTTATCATATATAATGTTTCGAATTGCTCTATTGCTGGAATACAGTTCGCAGCCAGCTCACAACACACCACACCTGCCCCTCTTTCACACCACACCTGCCCCGCTTTCACACCACACCTGCCCCTCTTTCACACCACACCTGCCCCTCTTTCACACCACACCTGCCCCTCTTTCACACCACACCTGCCCCACTTTCACACCACACCTGCCCTGCTTTCACACCACACCTGCC
The DNA here is from genome assembly GCA_025802075.1 of Tenebrosternarchus preto. NCBI lineage: Eukaryota > Metazoa > Chordata > Actinopteri > Gymnotiformes > Apteronotidae > Tenebrosternarchus > Tenebrosternarchus preto. Next base: position 20,418,363 of record JAOYMR010000004.1, on the reverse strand, counting down.
CTGCTTTCAATCACCTGAGCATTAATCACAAGAACCCATGCCTTGTTTATCCTCTTTATTTTCTCTCCTGTTTAAGCCCACAGGTGCCAACCTTCAGTGCTGTGAATTGCTCTAAAGTCTGGCGCTGAAGCCGATTCATTGACTGTTTGCTACCTGCTTTTGGCTGGAGAATATAGACACTTCTTGTGTGCCTCTGTCCCTTCCTGTTGTTGTCTGTATAGTATGTTGTCTGAGCAGGAATAGACCAATATCATGATTCACCAAATACATCAGATATTCTATTGATGTAATTATGTTAACGGAGCAAAGAGAATTAATGTATTCATAGTCCAGAAGTATGATACAGTATTTTCAGCAAGGCCAGTACAGTTAGATTAGCATTCCAGTACTGGAAATGGTAGAAAGAAGACTTGGCTTTGATGACTGAGAAAAGTTGTGGTAGAATTGCTCAAGATGTCTTGAGACTGGCACAGGACGTGTTATGTGTTAGGATGTGGACAGGTTTCTAACAGAGGTTGCACTGAAAATGCATAAGCTTTCATACATTTTAGTCCAGTTCACACTTATCAAAGAAGAAACATTCAAAAAGGTATCCATATCATGTAACTCCGCTATTGCACATTTGATGAACTTATTCCAAAGTTTATTGCAGACAATAAAAACAGGATGCTGAGTATTATCTGAAACTCTTAGTTTAGATTTTCAAGTAAAATATATTTATTAACATATTCTGAATAGTATTTGTGACATCATCAGACTACCTTAGTTTACTCTCCATCAGATCCAATGGAATTAGACAGGCTAGAAAATACAGACAACTTAGAAAATACTTGTAGATACTTTAGATATAGTAGCATCATTCAAACTTAAAAAGGCCAGATTTAACAAGCTCATCCCGTGATACAACAATCAAGCTCTTAACCTAAAACAAGTAGTATGTAAATTAGATCTTAAATGGCGATTGACTAAGTTGGAAGTATTTCACTGTGCTTGAAAAGATAGCCTCAATGAGTACAAAAGGGCACTCACTAAAGCACGACGATCATCTTACTTTACCATACTAATTGAGAATAACAAAAATAATCCTAGATTTCTTTTTAGTGTTATTTCTAAGTTTAGCAGGTGCTGAAACTTTGAATCCAGCTAACTTAAACAATCTTTATGGATTTCTTTAATATTAAAATAGAGAATATTAGATTAATCATAAAACCCTTAATAGCTAATCCAAACAGTCTGTCATCTGGTATGGCTGATACTGAACAAGTGAGCTTAGTGCAGCTCTTGACACAATAGTTCACAATATCCTGCTAGAAAGGTTAGAAAACAGGACTGGAATCTCAGGAACAGCCCTATCATGGTTTAAGTCCCCATTACACCTGGCTTAGTAGCCAAAAATCTCAGCGTAGTATTTGACTCTGACTTACTGTTTAATAAATACATAGATAGTATTACTAGGATAGCTAAGAAATACATGATCCCGGCATGATATAGAAAAATTAGTACATGCCTTCATTAACTCTAGATTAGATTACTGTGACTCACTTCGATTAGGATGTTCTAATAAAAATGTAAAAAGTAAACGTCAACTAGTTCAAAATGCGGCAGCCAGAGTTCTAACTAGAACTAGAAAATCAGATCATATCAGCCCAGTTTTTATCAGCGCTGCACTAGCTCCCAGTTAAATTCTGTATCGCTAAGGATTATAAAATCCTTCTATTAACATGTAAAGCCCTGCATGGGCTCGCTCCTGATTATCTGCAAGAAACATCCATGTTTACTAAGATCGCAGGGTGCTGGCCTCTTACTTGTTCCAATAATGAATAAGGTAACAGTCGGGGGAAGAGCCTTCTCTTATAAATCCTCCCAACTATGGAATAACCTTCCAGAAAATGTCCGGGACTCTGACACAGTCTCAATCTTTAAGTCTAGGTTAAAAACC
>JAOYMR010000004.1:20403097-20416324 GCA_025802075.1 Tenebrosternarchus preto | reverse complement strand
TGGGGGCCTCCTGTTTACTAAACTTCTCCTATGCCATTACACAGGCATTATATACATATATATATATAGGGCCTTGGGCCTTGCGTGTCCATCTTGGTTCAGACTGTTGAATTTTAATATGGAACACGATTCTTTTGTAATTTGTAAACCATGGATGTTTATGCTATAGAAGTAAATCATTCTGATGCCACTCCAGTTTTTCAGCTCTCTGTAACAAGTTGTGTGACTTGCCCAATCTGACAGTTTTCCCACACCTCTTAGTGCTCAGCTATCTTTGGTGTTAAAAAATAAGAGCATATATCAAATGTGTGCAAAAGTTTTAGGTACCTGAGAAAATGAGGTTTAAAACACTTTTAATCTGAGCAGTAAGTGTTTATTTGCTCAGAAAAATATTATATTATACTAATATTAGAATAAAAAACAAATAACACTACACTATGTTGTGGTTTTCTTTGTGTAAATGTGTTGGATTAAGCCCTTTCCAAATCTGTCTACATAGCAGTACAGTTTTTTTGTAGTTATTATCCAATACCATTATCATCTAATCCATGGATTTGGTTAATCAATATTTCATTATGTTAAATCAGGTGTGCTGATGATTTAATAAATACATACAATGAAGGACAATATCTGGAAACAAACTTTGTTCAACACCCTAGCTCAACACATCTACATTTTACAAAAATGTCATTTTAACTTTATTTGTTTATTCGTATTCTGCTTATATATACTTTTAGATAAGCACCATGCTTTTTGATGTTTTAAGTAATAACCGTAGGTGTCTAAACCTTTTGCACAGTGCTGTATGTAGAATGAAACAATAAAATATATGCATTTGTACAATAATATGCATTTGTACACCCTTACTAATATGTGGGAAAAGCACCACTGTCTGAGCAACACAATTACAGAATAGATTTTGATGTAGTAAGTAAACAAATGAACCAAAATAATAAATAAGGCAAAGAAATTATGAAGAAGGCAAAGAACACCTATTTTGAAACTGCATAATTGTTATGCATTATTATTAGCTGTATATTATTACTAGTAATAGTATTTGGGGTAATCATTATTGTCATTGTTTTTTCTCTACGGACATCTTCCTGGATTGCCATCAAGTAAAAAAAGATAAGATATTGCACAGGGATGACGTATTCATTTATGTCTAAAGTATAATGAAACGAATATTTACACAGGTACATGTACAAACACATTCTACTATTCCAATACACGAAGCCTAAAAAATGACTGCAGTTACACAGACCAGGGGCAGGACCAGTGTGTTCAAGGCCAAGTCTTGTTGACACATTCATTGTGTATTATTTGCTCAAGAGATGACCGACCTGAGAACTGTGCATCTGGCAGTGAGGCACTTGGAGTAACTGATGTCATGAGAACATTCAAGCTGACAACATGAAAATGACAATATGTTCAGTTGCATTGGTCAAAAAAATGTGAGTGAGAATGTGCTACCAGTGTGGGGTGCTATTGCCCAGTATGATATGGAGTAGTAACAGAAATGTGTGGTAGCTTTTAAACTTTGCCTTAGTTTCACTAATATTCCAATTGGATTTTTAATAAGTGTGAAATTGCAAAAAATTAATCCCTTTCTCAAGCAGAAGCAGGTGCCCAAATCTGTAATTGGGGACACATGAGAGTTTATTGGTGTAATAAGGCTATTTTGTTATAGTTTGGCTATAACTATTTATTAGCGCTTTTAACAATCTGTTACACAAATGACATAGCAACCACAGACCTCAAGAAACTTTGTTGTTTTGTCCTTTGGCAGGTCATTGTGGGCAACTTTGTAATAGTGCTGCATGTGGGTTCAGCACAACACAGTGAAAACAATGGGAGCAAGTTGGAAGCAGAATAATAACAGCCAATGACCAATGTATGAGAAGTCATGCACAGTCACACACCCACGCATGCACTGATAACCCCACAGAAACCTGGGAGAATGTGGGAGGAGAGAACTGTGGATATCCCAGCTATGAAATCAAGAAAAGGGTCAGGTCAAGAGTGAGGGTATCTGGAAAACCTAGAAGAGTGTCTCTTAAAAAAAAAAACTTTGTCACACACAAATATGCATGCACAAACACTTGTCCTCAGAACTAAAAAGGCCACTGGAGAAAAAGAAACTGAATGGCAAATGCATGTTGTGGAGATGAGAAATACGTGGTTTATTTATAGGACACGTGATGACACACAAAAAGGCTTGTGTAGATCAGTATGCTGATTATTTTGAAGATGCTATTAATTATGCTTGTGTAAGAAACTGTTCTTTTGGTAGTTCTCCTCCAGCTGTTCTTTATGGGAGTGAATCAGAAGCAGTGGATCAGTCTCACAGAACATGCTGTTTTTTAATGTGAAAGGCAAGTTATAAATAACTCAGACATTGGAGCTGTAGCTATTTGATACTCAAAGTGAGAGAAGGTTGGCAAATATTATAGCATGTTTGCCAAAGTCAATATTAAAGCTGAATTCCATTATTTTGAAGGATGACTGCAGCGATTTTAAGAACAGTAAGACCTGACTGTTTTTTTCTATATTTAGATGTTTAATTGCCAGGGTTTTATCACTGAAGTCAAGCTTGTTAACTCCAGTGAATATGCAAAATATAAAGAAACGCCATGTACTGATTGCCTAACAATTAATCGAGAATAACAAAATATTTCACAAAACAGATGTAGTACAATGTTTCTTTATTGGTAATATTAAGATTACATAAACTGTGATGAGTGATGAGGTGATTCCAATAGTATGTCTAGCTAAAAATCAGAATAGAGAAAAAAGATAAAATATCTGTACAACAATTTAAAATAACACTTGTCATACTCAAGTGTAATAAACTTGGCTAATAACATGATGATCAGTCATCATTTAACGGTCATCCATTTAGAGAAACTAGTCTATCCATTACAACAATAACACTTGTGCCTGTGACTACCTAGTAGTTGGGTAGATGACTATCAAATACCTTTGAAAAACAGCTCTGTAAGTTTATGAAATGCTTAAACAATTCTCATAGATTCTCAGATGTTTACAGTGTGGAATACAACAGGTTCGTGGGGGGAAAAAAATTCTTAAAAAAATGTTTTCTTAACAGGGCTTCAGAAGTTTTTTATGCATTATGGTGAATGTGATTACTCTGGCTGGACTGAGTAGCTACAGTAATGGCCAGAACACCAACAAAGTCTTGTCATAAATATCTCAACATTGTGAAATCCTGACAATGAAAATATGTCTACCACTTAAATTAGTCTTGGAGACTGAAGTACCTGGAAGAATTTCCTTTTGAGTAAAAATTAACTTAGTATTGCATAAATCTTTCTCTTTTTTTGAAAAGCTTTTCTTTTCTTTTGTGGTATAGCAAAATGACTTGCAGGTGCAACAGCAGTACAGGATGTTATTTTCATGATTTTCACAATTTGAAAATGGGATAGTGTTCTTTATTTCTATTCTTAAAGTCCGTGCTTAGCCAGACAGCTAGCAGGGTGGTGCAGCATCTCTCTCTGTCATGGGCCAAATCACATTGCGGCATGGGCTACAGTTCTCCGCTTCCATAAGCCTCGTGCCTCTACCACCAGAAACAGTGTGGGTTTGATGGTTCCCAAGTTTTGCTATTCCAGTCACCAGCAGAAATGTTAGGAATTCTGAGTTATTAACAAGGAAAATATCATGTTCTGTGGATTAGAGGAACAGCTAAATTAAAAACTCTGATCTCTGAGGACTCTGAGTGACTTTCTTGGACGAAACAGCATGCCACAGGTTCCAGAGCCACAAACGTGGAGGGCAAGGGATTTTGGAAGGTGATCAGTATGGGATTTGGCACCCAGAAACAAGAAAGTGACTGCTTTCAAGTCACTATGTTCAGAGAACTAAAGGCACAGAACAGCTAAAATGTCTATATCAATGTCCTCTTGGTTTGACCAATGCCAAGCTGGTGAGGATTGTTTTTTTTTGAGCCCTCAGGGATTAGACTCCTAATGTAGACTCGGATGCTTGCTTTCATTACTTTCGATTGTTAAAGCTGTTTTGTTTCCTGCATATGCTCACAAAGCAGCAGGTTCGTAAGTGCTTGTAAAAAACTTAAAACTGACTACTATAACTGACATGTTTGACAACCCATGTTATCACAATAATTAGACAATAATTATCAGGATTTTACTTGAATAATGAATATAGTGGCCTTCAGACTGAATGGGATGCAGACCCATCTCTCTGAGTCATAAACCTCTGCAAATTACTAGGAGGTGCAGTGGTGCCTCTGTGGTGTACTAGTTTACGCATTTCAGATAGTTGGAGGAGTGCAAATGTTTTGTCGTCAGTCCCCTTGAACAAGACTGATGTGTAATTTGTGTTTACAAGGAAGGTTTAGACGGTGGCTCTGAGCTGTGGTCACATCTTAAGTTCCTCACTTAAGGCTTTCTCTGATGTTCACAAGGGGGAAAAAGACAAACCAAGTGTGCCAAAACATCTGGGCCCTTCAAACATTTTGTCAAGAGGAACCAGCGGAATTTTTTACATAACATGGTTGCCCAGTTTTAGGAAACCAGCGTGTGTACGTTTGTGGTTAACCTACTTTCATTTGAGATTTCAAAAGAAAGTGGGAAATCTCAATTCTGAGAACCTCCAGAGGCCTTGGAAGGTATTTTTCATCTCTAGTTTAAAATAAAAGCTATATCAGTGACCATAGTTGTTTTTTATTTCTAAACTCCTCAAATAAATGAAGACATGCACTTTAAATCTTTCCATCAAGTCTTAGTGTAACAGCTGCCTGCCTTGGTATGACAGCTGCATATCTTGCCATGCAGCAAAATCCACAGTGTGGAATTATCAGCCAGAGCGTTTGTCCATGCAATGAAGTAAACTAATTCAATACAGTATGTGATATTTCAGCACTAGCGGCTATACTATGCAAATTTGGCCAATTGAGGGTTACCCATGACCCCCCCCCACCACATACACACACATGTACACACACTGGGCCATTTCAAGCCCTAGAGTCAACGGCTCTTGGAACTGTTGGCCCAGAGGCTGCCAAGGAATTCTTGCAGACTGAGACATCCAATCTAATCCATGATGCTTTAGATTCCTGTTAGGAACAAGTTGCTGAGACGGATTCACTATTGTGGCTCACATCCTTTGAGACACCAGATGTTTATGTAACTTGAGTGCATGTGGATTCTGACAGTATTTAAAAAATGTAACTCACTGCATAAGGATTGAGTATGGAGTTAGAACTAGACTTAGGCCTACCTGTCAGCACACGGATAAACTTGTCATTTGGGTCACTTGTATTTGTCTGTTCGATTACTTTATTTAACTTTTCCTCCAATCTCTAGGTTGGTAGTTTAAGCACCCGGCAATCAGGCCGCTAAAAACATCAAATGGTGAATGGTGAACGTTCAGATTTAATAGGATTTTTTTACAGGGACCTCTGCGATTGGCACATATTTAAGTGTCAATCGCAGAGGTCCCTGTAAAAATAAAAAATACATTTAAAAAATTATATATATATACATATATAAAAACACACATACACACACATATATGCGCGCATTTTGTCACATTTTGCGGCTCGAATGTCAGTTACAATTTACAATATATGCGCGCATTTTGTCACATTTTGTACTTCGAATGGGAGTAGAAAAACAGTCAGTATCAGTCGGTGCCACCTTAAGGGTTAAAGAAGGCGGATAGTTAGCCGTGCAGTAGTGGGCGGGGATTGAGGAGTTCCTCACCCTCGTGCGTTTGAAAGAGTCAGCTGAGCCGATCTTGTGGGCACGCCGCCTGACTTTCTTCAGGCGCACAGAACATCCGAGCATTTAGATTTTACGTGTGGCCACTGACATTTATACGCTAAGCCAGGATCTGTTGCAGACAGTTTTATTGCCCCGAAGACTGCTGTTATATAGGTGAGTTTGAAAATAACGTAAGACGTGTAAGCTAAACTTTAACGTCTTGTGTACCTCGCCAGTAACCTGTTAAATTTCTTAGTTTGCGTGCGTGGTTACTCTGTAGGTTACTTCATGTGTGAAAGATTATCAGTCTTTATTTGCATCAATTCAAGTGAATGCAAATTTGAGGAAAAAACAAGCAAAGATCGTTAAGCATTTTGCCATAATTTGGTTCGGTTATTCCTCAAGTGCAATAAGATATGCAGTTGTGTAACAAAAGTGCAATAGTTCACTTAACTAGGATGCAGAACGTATCACTACTTAGTACGTTACGCTCACGTGTTTACAAACAACTTTGCATGCCTCAGTGTATTTTGAGTTGACGCGGACGCTCTCAGTAGCTAGTTTTACACGGATGCTCGGTACTAGAAAAACGTCTAACACGTTCAACGACTTTTTTGAATGATCAGTGCCTATTTAGTCACCCATAGCGTTTAATATTCATCAAGCCGGCGGCACGTAATCCACGGAAAATGAGCACTGTGTTCCTTCACTCTCACCCAATACGTGCATAATTCTCGTAGTCTAAAGAACTGGTCGAAGACTTCACTTCTAAGTTTACCTTGCTGGCGTAGGACAATTACGAATCACAACTATGGAAGTTTCCCAAACTGTCAGTTGTAACAATTCGCCTGTAGTGAAACTATAGGCCTCCAGATACATCTTCATAAATCTTAATAGAAGAGGTGATGTGTGGTCATTTTGTAAATGAGGTCTCCTCAGCAGAGTGATATTGGTGTGAAATATAATACCTCTGTAGGTCTTTGGCCTGTGGTCTTGCATAAGAGCTAAAAGTTTTTAACCTGTGCTTTTCAAATGACATCCAAATTTACTGTGTAATGTGCCTCAATTTAATTTGCAAACAGAAAGTCAGTAACATTTTATTACCCCATGCTTTAGACGGTGGAATTGTGTAAATTATTCTTCAGCTTATCTTGGGCCTCACAAGATACGATGGCAACCCTTTTCTCAGTCCAGTCAGCAGCTTTCAGAGATCTTGAGAACTTGGCAGATTGCTTCAGTGAATGGTTAGGAGTGAGTTAAGGTTTGAGAGATGTTTTCAAGCGATAGGATGGCTAAGTGCTAGTTAAGATTTTGATGGGCATGTACAGACTTGAATACATATTCTCTCTCTCTCTCTCTCTCTCTCTCTCTCTCTCTCTCTCTCTCTCTCTCTCTCTCTCTCGCGCGCGCGCACGCTCAGTCTCTGTTTTTCTCAAGATCTGAAAAAAAAAACCCATCTCTTTTTCTTCACATACTCTTTCTATCCACATTGCAATGAGTTGGTAGTGTTTCCAGTCAGAAGGTAATGAAGGAATAGATCTTTAATGAATCTTTAATTACTGCATTCAAGGCTAGAGATAAATCTGATTATGATTTATAATCTTCTGTTCCTTATTCTGTGTAAGATACACATGTAGATCATCTAACATGCTTTCAGACAATAGGAAAGTGCTGTTTGTCTCCCTTGGTGGCTTTAAGAAGAGTCAACAGTTAAAACCAACAAATAATGTTTACAAAATTCTTATGAAAAGTTTAATACTTTTTTTTCACACTTTGTATAATTTACTTTTGGTATCTGGAAAATGTTTAGTACTGCAAGCATTTTTTTCATTTATTTTCTGCTGAACATCGCTAAACATAATAAGTAGTTACTTGTTAGTTTAGAAATGTTAACTAACTAGTTGTCACAAGTTGTTTAGCTAGAAACATGTCATAGCTCTACTTGCAATCCACTAAAAGTCAGTATGCATGCAGTGCACTGACAAATCTCGAATATGTCAGTTAGCTAAATAATACTGGACAAAGTTACATTTGAATAATGCAGGTGCTACATACATTTGCAGGCTGTATCCATGCACCACATATATGCAGAGAACTCTGGTGATCAGTATCACCTAAACACACCCGAGGTATTCAGTGGGTAAAGTTGCAGAGGTTTGGCTTTGGCACAATACTGCCACTAGTGGTCAGAAAAAATAATCCCTTCAGTTATTGTTAAGAAAAGTGAGCCAATGCAAACTTTTTACATGGGAACCAGCTTAGTACTTGTGCATTGTAAAGGGTGAACATTAGAATGTCTGCATAATTTCTCTACACTATGTTGAAATTTTTCATGACTAAGAGGAAACTATGAACAATATTTGCAAAATCAAACGGGTATACTGCAAAATATGACCTACATCAGCCAATCACATTTCAGCAGCTTTTAGACAATCCTGACAGTATGAATGAAGTTAGTTTGTGCTTCTGTTCAAAGTAAATCTTCTTAAGCCTGTTGTAAGTACAGATTTATCTACATTTTATTGGTTATATTTAAGTTCTCTGTGCACATAATGGAAACATTTTAATAAAAGACAGATGCAAAATGAAAGTACTACAAAAATGGGCCCTGTTCTTCAGATGAATAAGCTATTGCTGCATCATGCTTGGTGTTATGTATAAATTCTTTTATTTTGAATAAAATCAGCCAATCTTAATTGAAAACTTTGTAAGAGGATCTGGAGTGGTCAGTCTTGCTATGTTAAGCACCTTGAGAAAGAATAATGACATCAAGAATGAAGACTCACAAAATTAATTTCATGAAAATGTCCACAGTTTGCTGTATTGCCACTGATTGCTATTTTATTTGTTCATATTATAATGTTTGATCTGTGTGGGTTCCTTAATTCTATTTCCTCTATCGCCCATGTATTTACATGCATGTGGTTACTCTGTGGTTTTGGATGATCAACTCTGACTAGATTTTGGAGTGGTAGAACAGAACTTTCTCCCACTGACCAAGTGCTGGTCTGTCTGAAGGAACTCCTTTGATTTCATTACTATTGCATTGTTACCTGAAAAGAACGACATACCTTCAACAAAGTACAGTACCAGTTACTACGTCAACAGAGTACAGTACCCGTTACTTACTTACAAACTCACTCAATTAATACCAAAGGATGCACAGAACCTTATTCTACATAAACTAGTTTCTACTTAACATGCACACCTGTAGGTTTCACACTGGTACATCACTGTTGATCCGTCTCAGTGAGTCTATCGAAGGCAAAAGAAACTAAAGGCCACTGAATGTTTACCAACACGCCTCCTTTTGTTCTCCTCCTCCCTTTCCCTCTCCCTCTCCTTCTCCCTCTCCTTCTCTCTCTCTCTCTCTCACACTTCAAGGAAGTCCTGAATTTTTGTCTTGATGGTTACTGATATGGCCTGAACTCCATTTTCATGCATTGCTATTATGTCTGTAGTTTCCTGAAATATCAGCATTTTCATTTATTTGCATTACTTCACAGCTAAAGCATTTTATTATTATTATGTAGTCATTTAGGCTAATATATGTAAAGGAGTTTTTCTTTCATATTACATGTAAGAGCCTCTGGCAAACGTGTTTAGAGCATATTGAGCCCCAGTATATGCTTGGCTTGCACTGTCCCAAATCACACACAGTGATTTAACCACTATTGCATTTTCAAGAGGATGCGCTTGGAGAGCCTGCTGATCAAAGTTCCCTACAGACTCACCTTGCACGGAAGTGACATGGCTTTACACTAGTGGCAAATGGCCCACGGGACGAGCACGGCCGAACGTGATTCCACGTGCGCCTTGAGGTCACGACATTCTGCATGTGCGTACCACGTGTCTTCCAGCTGTGACTCCACACAGCTGCCGCCCTGCGCAGGCCTTGGGTCACTGCCCAGCCTCCCTGTATGCTGTGCACTACTCACCTGTTGGTCACATGATGAGGGTGTATGATGAGCGATGTGGTTTGGTTGATTTTAATGACTCGGCCTCTCTTGACCAGACATTAACCTAGTTCAGATGAACCTGTAAACACTTGGGTGGGTGTGTGGGTGTGTGTGTGTGTGTGTGTGTGTGTGTGTGAGAGAGCGCAGGTAGAGTTGGTTCAGAGTCATGGTTTCACATTTAGTTGTGGTGTGTGTTTGGACAGTTGCCTCACTCTCAACAAAATACCAGTTAAAACACATTTCCATCTAGTCATTCATTATATTCTTTTATCCTACACCAGTGGTTCTCATCTCTTTTGTGTCCATCAACTTCCTAAAAATGTAGGTTGGAGTTCGTGACCATCTTCCTCTGAATTCCTCCCAAATCATACGCAGCGTTCCCTGGTTTTCTGCACAGGGATGTGGAACCAAAGCATGGAAACCGCTTTGGCTGAGTGGTCTGCTATGTAAACACATCCCGCTGCTACCTCTCCTGATACCTAGCACGTCTGAAGCATATCGTATGCAATGGCTTCTGATGCTTAGAAGAACATAGTGTTCTTTTTTTTTTTTTTTTAAAGCGCTAACAGTGTTAGCTGCTTAATAGCGGACTGTAAATTCATTTGTATTTTTTCATGGCTAGTTTAGTGCCTTTTAAGCCTGTGCATCCAAAAGGTTTTGTTTCAGCTGTATAAATGATTAGCCAATGTGTTTAGCTAGAATAGTTCATGTTCTAACTGGGCATAATTTAACAAAAAATTTTCACCATCAACTTGTGTGTGTTTAAATGTGCAATAAATCAACAATGAATATTTGAAAAGTTGGTTACCATATGGATTTTCAACCCATAACACCTCATATGGAAGGATGGTGCTGTTTAACGTTGGAAACTTAGTCAGTGAAATCACCTCAGGAGAACTGAGCATTACAAATTGTTGTATATGATGATCCTGGAGCTTGATAATATTTATTTCCTCCTCTAACTGGTTATCACTGCCTACTTCAATGTGCAAATGCTTAGAGATAGAACCCAGAAGATTCTCTTTGTTTTTCACTGATCATATAATGCAATGTTCGGAGCCTTTGGCTTCGCTCAACTGTACAGTTTTCATTTTACCCTTCTTAACTATGCAATCTAAATCACTGCTGTGCCATATTGGTATGTGCTTGGCTATATAATGTATTGAGAAGCTGCTTACATAACTAAAAGAGGCACCTTGTAGTCTGTCTTCCTCAGTGGTCAGAATAGCTTGTCCTTGGTAGAACTTTTTCCAGGAGCGGCAAGTGACATAATGAAGTGTGTGTGTGTTTGTCAGCCAGCCCTTTGCAGTTTTTAACTCTGTATGTGAATTTAGGGTTTGGCTTGTTTCTTATGGCCTTGCGTTGTTCCAAGACTGTGGACTTGGGCTGAACATTTGTCCTGTGTTCGGGCTTCAAAGTAGTAGTAAAAGCAGCCTCTCTGAAAGCTCTAGGGCTCGAAATGTTGAATCAGAATGTTCCAGGGTTGAAACCAAAACACCAGTACTGTTTGGACTCTCTCTCTCTCACCATCGCTAATGTTCACTTTCCGTTCCTCTCCCACAAAACACTTTTGAACGTTCTGTTCGCTTTTCCTCCCTCTCATTCTCGTTGGACATGGCAGGAATTGCTACTTTAAGCATTGTTCTTGTGCTCACCATGCCTCAGCCAACTGCCCGTCTAAGTGTTGATAGTCATTCAGTGTGCAGTTAAAGTATATACTGTTTTCTTTATGTAACCTTTTTATAATCCATTTTCTCTCAATTCCAGTTTAGTTTATCAGTTTCACAGGTCAAGCTGAAATTCAGTATCCCCCACTTTTGCTCATGACCTGCTTACATTGTTGTAGTTTCTCACCCATGGCATGGCCACCAGTCTAGGGTGAAAGCTCTCTCTCTCTTGACATGCCTGCAGTCTTTAACAAGCCACCTGCCTTGGCCATTTTTAATTTCTCAGTTCTGTCTAGCAGCAGTTGCTGGATTTTCTGTCCTGTTACTTGAGGTTGTTGAGAAGGGAACCAAGACTAGTGCTTTTTACCTTAGAACCTCCAGCCTCAGGGCGGCATGTGGCACAGCTGGGATTTGGATTTGTGCCTCAAGAGCTGCAACGCATGTTTACTAGTGTTGGAACTTTTGTTGGATGTTTTATTCTGATGTTCCTAACTGTTACAACATTGCTCATTTGCTATATACTGTATACCTTTCATCAATTGTCTTCTGGGTGTCTTTTACAGCTAGAATTTTCAGAAATATGTAAGAAATTTGAGTGGAGTTTCCATCAGCTTTATGAGCATTTTTGCATTTATAGCACTGTTTTTGCAATATAAACATTTATGCACAAAAAACAATTTGAGCCTCAGAACATGTTTAAACTTGTAGATTTCTTGTAATCTGTACTTAAGGCTTTGACTTTACACTTTTTCTCTATCTTCTTCTTTCTCCTTTTCTCTCTCATTCCCCACCCATGTGGTTGCTCAGGTGACGGTGTAGCACTGGTTGCCAGGGAAACCTCAGAGGAGAATGGCTGTAGCTGAATGTCCAGACTACTTTCTCCACCACCCCAACTACCAGGTGTGTTTCATTCATCCCTTAACACTGGCTTTGCACCTGCCAGAACAGAGCATTCAACTAGTCAAGGCACTGTGTTAACGGCAACCCAAAGCTGTTTTTCACAAGTTTCTCCATAGCAGGATCTTTTCAGAGGTAATTTGCTGCCAAATTGCCACATCCAAATATTTTCTGTGTAATCTGTTTAATTAAAGCGCCATATCGTAAGTGGTGTGTTTCCTTGGTTTGTGGTTATAGTGTAGCACGCACACACACACACACACACACACACACACTCCTGATCTGCATGCCTATCGTCTCCATGGCGTTGCCATAGCACTGCACAGCTGACATGCTGACATGCAAAGTGGTGGCTGCTGCTATTTATGCTGGGGGCTGCACCACGTCTGCTCCCTCGACATCAGTCACTCCCTCTCCAGCTCTCCTCTATTTATGCTGGGGGCTGCACCACAGACTGCCCTCTCTCTGCGTTTTTAACTCCCTCCCCAGCTCTCCTCTCGAAGGCAGCTGCTGCTTGAGATTTTTAGCATACTTTTCACCGCTTTTCCCTGTCAGCTCATGCACTGCCCTTTTTTGTTGAACCGTAGCTGGAACGCAGATCACGGCATGGAACGTGGCTGACTCCAAACGAGACTCTAAAGCAGGTGTAATTCATGTGTATCTTGCGCAGCGCGTGTATCTGTCCTCTTTGTTTTCTCCTCAACCCTCCATCTTCAACTGCACTCTCGCGCTCTTCCAGAACTCTGCCCCACTTTCTCCGCACCCCGGCTCTCCTCTGCCCCTCCCCCCCTCCATGCATCCCGCTGTAGCAGTAGAGCACACGCCACGCTCACGAACCTGCCAGGGCCTTCGGTGTGTTTGCTGGGAGCGGGTGGAGGTGGATTGGGGGATGTTGGGGAGGGTGTGGAGGAGTGTCAGGGGGGAGTTGGTTGGGTTGGTGGGGGGTTGTTTTTTTTT
>JAOYMR010000004.1:20390377-20402997 GCA_025802075.1 Tenebrosternarchus preto | reverse complement strand
CCACCCCCCCCTCTCCCACCCCCTCTCTCTCTCTCTCTCTCTCTCTCTCTCTCTCTCTCTCTCTCTCTCTCTGTGAGCGAGAGAAGCTTGGCTCAGTGCAAAAATGCCATCGTGCTCTCCGGACTGCTGCCTTTACCAGGCTGCAGAGGTAAGGCTGACACTAAACACAGACTTTACAGCTAACTTTACATACACTTTACATCTCCGAGCACACTTGCGCATGACTGTGCGGTAGAGACAAACCCTGGCTGTTACTTTGACTTGTTCCTTTTATACTTTCTGAACACATTGCTCTGAGAATTGGAAGTAGCTTTATCTGAACAAGGAAGCACAGGTATTTCTTAAACTGGTAGGGTTATAGGTTGCACTTTTTGGGTAACTGTCACTTAAGAGTATAATCGGAAAGTATAATTGCATGTTTCTTTGTGTACACTTTGTGTTTGGGTGTTTTTTTTTATTGTCTGTACCTGTGAAAAGAACTGAAGTTTCTATACTGTATACTAAATACAGAAGAGATTATGAATGCATGTTTGTATGGTATGTATTGAGGTAGACATGTTTCTGTATGCATTGAAGAAATCCTTCAGTCTGATGGTTTTGTGTTTGTGCTGGATGTATGTGTGTGTATGTATGCATGTGTAAAGAATAAAAATTTAAAGCACTTTCTGGTCTGCTGGCGCTCGTGTGTGTGTGTGTGTGTGTGTGTGTGTGTCTGTCAGTGTGTATGAGCTATATCTAAACATAATTGCAATTTGTTAAGGTACAGCTGTGGAGAGAACACTCACACAGGTTTAACTGCAATATTAGTAAAATCAAAACTCACATTTTCTTTTAAAGCTATGAAAACATGCCAGTCTGAAAAGTGCCTCTCCTTAATTCCTTTGTTCCTCTTCCTTTAAGTTTAGGTGCAATTGAATCATGTTGCGAAGGTGTTTAATGTTTGTGTGCAATTCTCCAGATTGTCAAGGTATTCGGTGAGGATGGCGTTGGGAAGGTGCTGGAGGTTCCTGCAGACAGGACTGCCAGGGACGTCTGCCAGCTTCTCATCTATAAGAGCCACTGCTTGGATGACAACTGCTGGACTTTAGTGGAGCATCATCCACTGCTGGGACTTGGCAAGTCTCGTGTGTGCGTGTGCGTGTGCGTGCGTGTGCATGTGTATGTGTGCGTGTGCGTGCGTGTGTTCTATTCAGAGATGTGAGGTGCTGTGAGCTACTGCACTCCCTGCAACAGGAAATCACCTCTATGCACAGCCAGACACAAACATATTCTCATCCTGGCACTTCAGTGCTCGTAATTTGTATAAAATCATACTGTGAGACAAACAACATTACAAAGTTTGGTAAACATGCTCCTCTTCAAGGCTATGCACTGTATTTGTGAGCTTGTTTAGAAAGAGCACTGTGGCTCAAGTTATGAGGAGGTGAAAGCAGAGGACATGGATGAGGACTCACGTTAGGGGACATAAGGGACGGACGCTCGACGAAAACGAGAGTGAAATCGAACAGCAAGTGGTGGAACTGGAGATGAAGAGCATGATGTTAGCGAGGGATCAGCTGCTAACCTGACTGCTAGTTGATGAGGACCTGTGTGACCATCCATTTCTCAGTGGAACTGCAGGTTGGAACCCCCAGCCCCACCCCATCACCACGGTGATTGGTCACAGGAGAGCAACCTTCTTGCACCACTGTACTTGTCACACCAGCGCTCATCTGAAAGAAAGAATGGGCTATCCCTGCCTTGTTGGGCTTTGTTTGAGATCAGATTTCGATGTGTTTGATTACCATGTGGACCGTAACCAAATCCCTATACTTTACGGTCGTGATTGTTTGGGAGAAACTCGTAATGTATCTTATGTTTAGTGGTCCATGAACAGATCTGTGTAAATGCTAAGATGGTTTTGGGAAAGGTTGTTCCTAGTTGAATTTCTTTCTGTTGCAAAGCAACAAAAGTATGATGGTATGATGTCATAATGGGATAGGGCGTGGTCTGCTTTGGTCACCTGACACTGGATTGGCTGAACATTGCGTGCAGTGCAGTTAACCACATTCCTCAATAGTTCAGAACACTTTAGATCTAATCCCAGTACTAACCCTACCCCAAAGTTATGGCATTTTTCCAGAAATGTTACTGTTACGTAATCCATTAGCCACAAGGCTCCTGACTGTGCTAAGATCAGCCATGCTGCTCAATGCAATCAAGCTAAATACATGACCTCATCTTTATACAATGTTTCTCTCTCTCTCACACACTCGCGCATGCACGCACTCTCTCTCACTAACTATCTCTCAATCCATTTTTCTCTCTAAGGCTGAGGAACTGCATTTGTGTTGGTGGCTAGATGGACTTATCCATCTCCTTTAATTGGAAAACGTACTGAGACACGTTATCAATACAAAACTTCTGAAACTCAGACACATGTACACCATGAGGTTTTGTTTATTTGTTTGTTTATTTATTTATTTATTCATTTATAACCTGTATCACCACAGATAATACAGATCCTCTGTTGCTCTGTTTTTAGACACATGCGCACATACACACATACACACATGTACACACACAGTAAATATTCTGTTCATTTTAGCTGTGGCCTCAGGCAAAGTCTCATATGAATAGACAGATACTGAGGCTGTCTGCTAATTTAAAAAAAAAAAAATTTTTCCTCTTTCTCACTCTGTCTTTGTTTCTCTCACTCACTCACTTACTCTCTCTCTCTCGGGCACAGGCGCGCACACACACACATACACACACACACACACATACATACACATACACACACACACACACACACAGGTAGGGTGAGCTCTTATTAGATGAGACTGAGTGTTGTGAGACAGAGGGTAGATCCCAGAGAGACTAATAGATCCATTTCTAGTCTAAAGCAAAAACCCAGTTCACTTGACCCCAAAACTATGGTGTAAAGCAATGGTAAAACTCTGGGGCTCTGAATCCGTTCTCCCCATTCTCCTAATACCTGCTACCATGTTTAAGTAGGTTATATGCAGCCATACTGTAGGAGTGGTATTTGTGCTTTAAAGAACATGAATTCTGGTCTCCCACTGCACTCTTTGTTCTTGCTCCAGCTATAGTTTATTGAAGTAAAATCATTGTGATCAACTGTGGTTGTAGTTTGTGTGTGTATGGAGAGGTGTTTGTAGGACCATGAACTATTGTTGTGATTTGCGTGTGTGTGTGTATGGAGAGGTGTTTGTAAGACCATGAACTGTGGTTGTGATTTGTGTATGTTTGTGTGTGTGTGTGTGTGTGTGTGTGTGTGTGTGTGTATAGAGAGGTGTTTGGAGGATCATGAACTGTGGTTGTGATTTGTGTGTGTGTGTGTGTGTGTGTGTGTGTATGTGTGTGTACAGAAAGGTGTTTGGAGGACCATGAACTGGTGGTTCAAGTGCAGGCCTGCATGTCTCCTGAGAGCAAGTTTCTCTTCAGGAAGAACTATGCCAAGTACGAGTTCTTCAGAAACCCGTTGGTAAGAAATATTCTCATTTTCACTCACTCACTCACTCACTCACACACACACACACACTTGATGTTTTACAAAATGAAGATTTCTCAAACTTCATTGACAAAGCCCTAAATTGTACCTAATTTATCAATTATTTCTGTTCCTTCCATGCTGTAAATGCCCTTTATCGATTTCCTGGTTTAGAACACTTCACAAGTGCTTCTGAAGTTCTCACAAAGTTCTACACTTTAAACGCACCCAAAACCATTGTGCACTTAAGAGACTCTATGTTGTGGTTAATCTATTTGGAGCCAGTGCTTTTAGAATGGTATGTGCATCGTGTGTGTGTGTGTGTGTGTGTGTGTGTGTGTGTGTGTGTGTGTGTGTGTGTGTGAGAGAGAGAGAGAGAACCTTTAGGTTATTGAGGAAGATTCTCTTGGACAGGGCACTTAACCCGGTCTGAGTAATCCCCCCGTTCTACCACATGGCTTGCAAAGCCTAACCAAAAACAGCTCTGGAAGAAGTCGATTTAGCACTCCTGCATGTGTGTCTGCACTGCAACGAGTACACTGAGCTAGCAGAGCTTGACCTGCTATTATGATAATGGTGCTGTTTTCTTGAAAATTGGGTTGGTGTCTGCTAACGGAGAGGCAAGAGGGACATGCAGGAGAATGCATGCATGTGCACACACACGAATACGCACACGCACATGCACATTCAAGGTATGATGTGAGAATGATCCCACTGTATATCAAATACCCACACGCTCTCACCAGTTATTACTGGGGGAGTTATCATGCTGAGATGCTATACATGATATTTTTGTATAGCTGTTAACACTGTGCACAGGTATGTAACAAAGCGCCCTGTACCTCTTCTTCCCCTCAAACAGAATTTCTTCCCAGAGCAAATGGTAACATGGTGTCAGGACTCTAATGGCACAATCCCACCATCTCAGCTTCTGCAGGTGAGGGAACACACGCACACGTATGCACACGTGCACACGCGCATGCATGCGTGTGCAAACACACACAGGTATGCACATTTATCCTGCAGCAGTCAGTCTGGTGTTAAATCTGAAATATGACTCAGCTGAGAAGCTCTGAGTGTGTGACGCACTGAATGTAGGTCAGCTCCCATTTCCCGCTTTACTTTCAGCAGAAACGTGGCGTGTTCAGTGCGCGTCCCACGTTCAGTGTGTGCCTGCATGTGCACGTGCCTGCTTTCACATCTTTATGACATATGGATGAATGCCAGTGTGAGAGGGAGAGAGAGAGAACGTGAGAGACTGCACACAACTCCCCCCTCCCCCCAACTGAATAAGTCCAGATGGATTCCCGCTCTCATCTCCCCTGCAGACTTTCCTGAATTCCAGCCGCTGCCCGGAGATCCAGGGCTTCCTCTACATGAAGGAGACGGGCCGCAAGTCCTGGAAGAAGCTCTACATGTTTCTGCGCCGCTCCGGCCTCTACTGCTCCACGAAGGGAATGTCCAAGGCAAGCTAGTCCCCTGACCTACATTTACCTGCTCTTTGAAAAGGGGCCAAGGTTCCCGAATCGGATCTGCATGCGGAAGCCATTCATTGGCTGGTCCAGTTTGCAGTCAACTCCGCATGCTCAGAAGATGGGATGTGGGTCAGCCATGTAAAATGAAAGTCGACTTTGTCTTCCAAGCTGTAGCTAGACAAACACTTGGTTATTAAGCAGTTATTAAGAATTACGTATGCCTGGACACCCTTTTGAAGTGGACAGGCTTTAAGCCAACTTGAGTAAGTGCTGACGTTTGGGATGTGTTGATGATGTATAGTGTTTGGGTGCTTCAGGAGCCCAGGCACCTGCAGCTACTCTCTGACCTGGAGGAGAGCAACGTGTTCACTGTGACCACTGGCAGAAAAATGTACAACGCTCCCACAGATTACCAGTTCTGCATAAAGGTAATGATGACTAAGCATATACATGGCTTCAAATGTGTTAATAATCTAATGGATGGATCAGAATAAGATCATCATTCATAAACTGCTGAATATCAGATTAGAGCAATATGATTGTGCCTAATTTGAGTATAGTTTCTATATTATTTGAAAGACTTGGTGTTTCCTGTAAGCAACAAAAGCCAGAAAAAATGTGTTTTATCCACACATTTGTAAAAGTCCTGTAAAAATCTTGAACACCTTTGGCAAAAAGTTCGAAACAAAAATTGGAGAGCTGTGGGCACTAAAACCAAATGTGCTATTTAAACTACATAAACTACTACTTATTGTCCCAAGACTCTTTGGCTGCTCTTATTTTAAGGTGATTAAATAAAAGGAAAAATAATCCACACATGTACCATGCAGATAAGAGCTTGCAGGAACTATTGTTACTGTATTAACTTTAACATAAAACCTACGTACTGCTCAAAGGTGCAGAGAGTTTCATTTGTATTACAAGAATTGTAAATGTGGAAGGATTTGGAGCACAAAAACAAATCCTTGACTTGAATGACTTCATTCTTTACATGTAACCATATCTAATAAACTGCTAGGGTACTTTTACAAGGTCACATTATGTCCATTCTTAATTGGTTAATTAAATGCTTGCCTTTATTGGTTGATTGACAGCCTGGAAATGTTAGAACAGAGCTAAAGGAGCTCAAAGTGCTGTGTGCTGAAGATGAGCAGAGCAGGACTTGCTGGATGACTGCGTTCAGAGTGCTTAAGGTAGAAACACTTTGAATGAGTTCCACACATATTCTTACAAATGTATACAGACTTGGCACATGCCAATCTGGATGAAGACTGATCAAGTACAGAATACTGACTATTGACATTAAGCTCAAACATCGAGTAAAGTTCAAAATGTGATTATTATTATTATTATTATTGTTGTAACAGTAATAATAGTATGAAATATACATTTACAAATCACAATTTCTTTATGGATATTAGTATTTATTACACCAATACATTTCACTACAGTTTACCATGAGCTAAACACAAGTGATTCAGAACATAATTAAGTAAAGATGTGTAAGAGTAAAAGTAAAATTATTAGAATAAACTATAACATAGTTACTCGGAGATCAGAATTCAAATTACTCCACAGTTTTAATGAAAGATTTTCACATTAGTGATGATTCAATAGTACAGTGATGTTTCATAGAATTCCGATCAAAGACAGACATATGAACTAGTAATTCATCACAAAAAATATTTTTATTGTAATAAAAATTATTATTATTTTGTACAGTATGGAATTCTGCTCTATCAGAACTACAAAATCCCTCACCAGAGGAAGACGCCCATCTCCAACTTCACTACACCAGTGGTGAGAGCTTCACCTGCTCCTTTGGTCAGAGTGTGACTGCGTACACGTGTGGCCTCGCTCGTGTGCAGTCGCCTCGGTGGCTGTGTCTTAAGTGCAGCTGTGAGTCCAACATCCTCCTTGCATATCAGTGTTTGGCCTCTATAGTGGTAGGTGAAGTTGATTCAGTATCATCTATCTTGGACAAAGCCATGCAAACATGTAGCGCCATCAGTAATGGACTGTAGCTACAGATTTCTTCACACCTTCCTGAAATTGGCAGCTTTTAAAAGTTTGTGGCACAGCTGGACTAAAAAATGCATTTATGCTAACAGCAGGTTATCATGAAGCACCGGCATTAATATCGGGTGTTAAGTGAGGCTGTGAGTTGTTCAGCATCTTATGTGTTTATATAGGTACCCTTACAGTTGAATTTATAAGACTCTGCATGCTAAGAATGTTGTTTTCCTAATAATGATGTGATGGTTTCTCTGTAGCGGAGTGTGTCAGAAAACTCGCTGGTTGCCATGGATTTCTCGGGGAGGACGGGCCGCGTGATTGACAACCCAGTGGAAGCCATGAGTGCAGCCATGGAGGAGGGGCATGCCTGGAGAGTGAGTGTTACAAACACACGCAATTCTGCCCATGCGCCTGGTTACCTGTAAGTGACATATTGCCTTCTGTCTATGTAGAAGAGAAGCCAGAGAATGAATGTATTGGGTAACCCGAGTCCCCAGCATCCTTCAACTTTAAGTTCAGGTAGGAACTGCCTTTTGGGTGACTGGCCTTCTAACCCAGTGCAAAACATTGTTAGAACTTTTTTTTTTAAACTGAATTTCAGCATCCCAAGGCTACATACTACATTTTTGTCACATTTTTTTAATTGTCCCCAGTGATCCACAGGACACAGCTATGGTTCCATGGCCGCATCATGCGAGAGGAGTCCCATCGTATGATCATGCAGCAGGGCCAAGTGGATGGGTAAGGTGCTCACAGCCCCTGACGAGCCAGAGTGGACTTCTTGATAAGGGCACCTCTTCAGAAGGACCCTGGGCTAAGCGTGGTTGATTTCTTCCCTGTCAGGCTCTTCCTGCTGAGGGACAGCCAGAGCAATCCGAAGGCTTTTGTTCTCACACTGTGCCACCATCAGAAGATTAGACACTTTCAGATTTTGCCGGTGAGTATCCAGTCTGATCTTGTGTGATCCTAATTTTGATTAGTTAATTTGCGAACACGGTGGCTTCAGATTAGACGCTCCGTAAGAACAAAGTTCTGAATGTAGCAAAGCTTTGAAAATCTAGTGAATACAAACTCTCTCTCTCCCCCGTTTGCTCTTGTTCCTGTTGTCAGTATGAGGGAGACGGTCAGATCTTCTTCAGCCTTGATGATGGCTCCACCAAGTTTACAGACCTGATCCACCTGGTGGAGTTCTATCAACTCAACAGAGGAGTGTTGCCCTGTAAACTCAAACACCCTTGCACCATGGTGGCCTTATGACCTCCCATCCACCCCCACCTTCACGACTCGCACCACACACAAACAATCCCGTGGACCCAAATGCCTGGATTGGACTAACTGGATTGGATTTTTTTTTTTTTGTTCTTCTGCCCTGTCTATTGTTCAGTGGTAACATGACACTAGAGTCAGACATGGGAGACGTTTTCCCTATTTTAGTGCTAAGATCGATGCGGAGCTAGTCAGAATGCTCTCTTGCCAAGCACAGGGTTTCTGGAAGCCTCACTCCCTCTGGTTTCTATGACACCGACACTTTTTTTTTTTGGTTTTGAAAGACGTCAGTCACCTCAACTTTTCATCCAGTCAAAAGCCTCAGCTCCATCATTTAGAACACTGCAGACCATACTACCACAGCTGCCAAAAAAAAAAACACAGGACAGGACTTTTTTTTTGAGCGTCTTGTAAAGTTTACTTGATAACATTTTGTATTTGTGGTGTTGCTGTTTTCACACTTAAACATTTTGCACTCTCAAGATGAAAACAGGTGGCCCACGTCATCATGACCCAGGGTGTCAGTCACAGGTTTTCTACCCCTCTTCCTTTTGTGTTCCTTTGTGAGGGGGCAATTCCTGTGCGAGTTTAATGCAAGAGACATCCATACAAGCCACAACACAGCTTTCCAGACCTAAGACTGCCATGCTAGCCCTGCTAGCTGAATATCAAACCCATCAAAAATGCTGGTTATTGTCTCACCTACCGTGTAAGTAGTACTTCAACCTGCACTCTTTAAAAGAAAATGGAGCGCTGAGGGCAGTGGAATACTGGGAAGCCATGTACCACAGAAATCTAGGTACATATTGGCTGGAACAATTATCATTTGTTAAAATATCACTTGAGGGGTAAAAGGTTTTACTTTTAATTGATGTGCAATATTCTTTGTGTAGTCAGTAAGCATGGAAACTCCACCGTGATTTGTGTGGCCACTAGAATCTTGGTTCATGCCAAACTTCTTGATGATAACTACCCAAAGTGCATCACTGAGGTTCACGATTTAGCCATTTCTGATCATGTAGCAATTTTTTATTTTACTTCTGCGGAATCCTATATGACTGAAATTAAGAATTAATATCTGAAGGTGACAAAACAGGAAAATGAAAACATTCATGCATGAAACACACACACACACACACTATGGAGAGGTGGAGCATTCGCGGTGTCAGGACCCTTTGGTGTGACTACATCCTTGAAAGCTGTATGACATCATGCGACGTGGCGGTCTGCTCCTCTACCTTAGCTTTGCTAGAGAAGGCTAGCATCATAATGCTTTTTCCCCTAAGGACCTGCACGTAGCCACAGCCAGTTCTGTGAAGGCAGTCCTGGCAGCTCACTCTACACTGGCCCAGCACGACTAAGCTATGACTTCTCAAAGTTCGAAATACTGCCTCCAGGCCGTACATACACATATCCGATGGACGAGAGAGAGAGCGCAAGATCAACGTGATGATGTTATAATGTGACGTGGTCACCCGTTTAAATTTATCTCAGTTTAGCAAACTGCTAAAGTAAAGTCTACAGCTACACCAAACTACATTTCTCTGTGCTGTAGAGTAATTGAATCCATGCCTAGGTGTAATCTATTTAGGAAAAATTCTCAGTATTGAACTTGAGTACGCCTAGAATCCACTCGATGTGACCAGCGAGGAATTAGGATCTTCTTCCTCATCTAATCCTAATCCTAACGTTCACTGTGTGGTGATGAACACTATCTGAGGTGGAGCTGATGTTCACCTTGAATTATGTTTCATTTTTTTTAATAATTAAAGCTCTTTTTTTTCCATATTTCAGTTTTGTCAGTAGGAAGTATAGTGCTGATGTCATCAATGCAGTGCATCACGAGCATCTTTCCATCAGGCTTCTATGGTCTCAAGTGCATAAGAATGTACCCTAACGCCAGAGAGATTCACTGAGAGGCAGAGAGATGCAACAAGACCCTGCAGTCCCAGTGGCAGAGTAAAGAGAACATTAAAACATTTACAATAATTGATTGAATATATTTCATATCACATTTTAAATGTCTTGGTACTCTGCACTAGTCTTTAAGATGGGGCAGGGTGTCTGTGTACTACGCAACTCCTGTGTAGCTATATCTAATGCAAACACAGTTAGCTTTAGCAGCAATATTTTTTTTTTCTAAGTATGTGAAGCTTAAGATCTAACACTGTATCTACGCTGTCTAAAACTCAAAGACTTGGGCTCCCAGACAAAATGAAGATCAGATTATTTACATGTATGGTTTGTATTTTACATACTCCTTCAGTGATTTGTACCAGTGTGCATATTATAAAACATATCATCTGTTTTCATTTGTATGTCACAAATGACTTTTTATAAAGAGTATATATTAAACTGACCTCTTTGGCATTTTGTTTGCATAGAGTATCAAAATTTGTTCAGAAGAACTGAAATTGCATGAAAGGATTATCACAGTACAGCTCTCAGATGAGGCACCGACACTCATGAAGGTGATTTTACTCAAGTCTGTATGCATATTACATTTATATAACATTACATATGAGACAATAAGTCTGTGTGTATGTATATGTGTGTGTATATATATATATATATATATATATATATGTGTGTGTGTGTGTGTGTGTGTATAATGTGTGTGTGTGTGTGTGTATAATTACATTTATATTACATATGAGACAATAAGTGTGTATATATATATACACGTGTGTGTGTATAATATAATTACATTTATATAACATATGAGACAGTAAGTCTGTATATATGTTACATTTATATAACATTCCATACGAGGTAATTAGTCTGTATATATATTACGTTTATATAACATTACATATGAGGTAATTAGTCTGTACATATATAACATTTATATTACATTACATGTGACATAATTAGTCTGTATAGAACCGCACTTCTTGCCACATCTACACCTATATAAGTGTGGAAGTAATAGAATCCTTAGCACCTAGCAGCTTTTAGTATCACATACTCACATTTGAACTAATCTTATTTGATCCTTTTGTAGCCATGGTTTTCAAAGGCAGGGAAAAATTTGGGCCTATAATATATCTGATCCATGAGCCTATATAAATGTGTTTTATATTACTTATAAAATGCCAGGTTACATATGTGTTCATTTAAGACCCGCCATTGTTGATTTATCTGTGTTGTTTTGGTGACATCTAGTGGCCTTCACGTGTGGTGCATTTAATTTTAACCATATGCAATCTATGGTGTTGGTTTAGCGTGTATATATACAGCTGCTGGTCATAAAATTAGAATATCATGAAAAAGTTTATTTATTTCAGTAATTCCATTCAAAAAATGAAACTTGTATATTATATTTATTCATTACACACAGTTTATTTCAAATGTTTATTTCTTTTAATTTTGATGGTTATAACTGACAACCAATGAAAATCCCAAATTCAGTATCTCAGAAAATTTGAATATTACTTAAGACCAATACAAAAAAAGGGTTTTTAGAAATGTTGACCAACTGAAAGTATGAACATGAAAAGTATGAGCATGTACAGCATTCAATATTTAGTTGGGGCTCCTCTGGCCTGGATTACTGCAGCAATGCGACGTGGTCTGTGGCACTGCTCGGGTGTTATGAGAGCCCAGGTTGCTCTGATAGTGGCATTCAGCTCTTCTGAATTGTTGGGTCTGGCATATTGCATCTTCCTCTTCACAATACCCCATAGATTTTCTATAGGGTTAAGGTCAGGCGAGTTTGCTGGCCAATTAAGAGCAGGGATACCATGGCCCTTAAACCAGGTACTGGTAGCTTTGGCACTGTGTGCAGATGTAAAATGAAATCTGCATCTCTATAAAGTTGGTCAGCAGCTGGAAGCATGAAGTGCAATAAAACTTCCGGGTAGACGGCTGCATTGACCTTGGACCACAGAAAACACAATGGACCAACAGCAGCAGATGACATGGCACCCCAAACAATCACTGACTGTGGAAACTTTACACTGGACCTCAAGCAACATGGATTCTGTGCCTCTCCTCTCTTCCTCCACACTCTGGGACCTTGATTTCCAAAGGACATGCAAAATTTACTTTCATCAGAGAACATAACTTTGGACCACTCAGCAGTGGTGGTTCTTGAAGCACTGACTCCAGCTGCAGTCCACTCTTTGTGAATCTCCCCCACATATTTGAATGGGTTTTGTTTCACAGTCCTCTCCAGAGTGCGATTATCCCTACTGCTTGTACACTTTTTTCTACCACATTTTTTCTTTTCCTTCACCTCTCTATTAATGTGCTTGGACACAGAGCTTTTAAAAGTTAATGAAATTAACTTTTTCATTATATTTAAATTTTATGACCAGTTAGCGTCATTGTTTTTAGCATTAGCATGCTAACGCGAATTAGCTTCCGGT
>JAOYMR010000004.1:20360070-20380841 GCA_025802075.1 Tenebrosternarchus preto | reverse complement strand
AGCTACATCAGGTGTAAATGCCTTCTCTCCATCTGCAGCTGTTGAACAGAAAAGGTGACAATAAAATGCGGAAACAGTAAGATAACTGAGAGTAGAAATGCTCATGGAGGATTTGTGAGCCGCGTCTTTGCCTGTTTCCAGAGTGCAGCTGTATGAGAGCACAACACTTGTAGCCGACTCTGGCGTGGTCGTGGACTCTACGATGAGAGGCGGCCGCCTGGGCGTCTTCTGCTTCTCACAGGAGAACATCATCTGGTCCAACCTTGGCTATCGGTGTAACGGTGCGTACAGGAGCACCTGCTCTGAGCGTTTACGTCCAACTTGAGCTCTCACTGAACTGCAGGAGGGTTTAGGTGTCGGCTGTTGATATCCTTGCCTGTGTTCAGTAATTCCCTACAGACTGGTAAGCAAGCTAAATGGTTGTTTGAAGAGCTGAACACTGGAAATGCTGGAAAATCCAAATACAGCTGTAGAATTAATCCAGTCGCACAGGAATAGCAAGAAAAAATCTTTCATGCCAGTGTTTATCACATCTTAGAAGTAAAATGTGAAGTGCCTGTTTTCTGTGTGTTGAAGATATTTTATATATGTGTTTTCACCAGATACCATCCCAGATGACTACTATGCCTACCAAAAACAAAAGACCTTCAGGCTGGAAGCCTAGCCAAGCATCCATGTCTTATATAACTGCAACATACAACCAGGGCTTGCCACTGTGTCCACCGTGTGTGTGTGTGTTTTGTAAGGGTGTGTGTGTGTGTGTGTTTGTTTGTTGTGTAAGGGTGCATGTGTGTATGTGTTTATTGTGTAAGGGTGCATGTGTGTATATTTGTTGTGTAAGGGTGTGTGTGTGTGTGTGTGTGTGTGTATGTGTGTGTTTGGTGTGTAAGGGTGCGTGTGTGTTTCCTTTTCTATTTTTGGGACTCTTTCTCTCTCTCCCTCTCTCACTTTGTGTGTTTTAGTCTGATTATTTTTCTAAGCAAATGATTGTCATTGAATACCTCCTACTAAACTCTCTGTGTATTAAAATCCCTCATTTAGTCCAAAGAGAAGCCTGGTATTAACATCATGCTGTGCTGTGTGATGGACACTTCTATTAAAAACATGACACCATAATTTTGTCCTTAATGTATTAAGTATTATTAATGTGAGTGAATTTGTGAACAAATAACAGTATTTGTTTATTCTGAGGATCTTCAACCTAGTTTATGGCTGTTACATGATAATTACTAATAATTGTGCTGAGTGTAAATGGGTCTTAAGCCATCTTCTGGATTTGAATTGCACCTAATATCCAACACACGAGTACTCTGTACTTCAACAAACCTATAGTTATGTCATTTGATTTTAATTTGATAAATTAAAAAAAATTAATTTAAGAACATTTCAGAGCAACAGCAGTGATAATAATAACAACAACAATAACAACAATAATGACTATTATAGAACAGAATTGTTCTAAATGTGTTAGTTGAAATATGCATGCATTATATGGTGGTTAACTAACTAAGCATGCAAGCTCCTAAAACCTGAAATTAATTTAAAGTGAAATAAAACACAACCAGACTGATGATGTTTGGCTTTTTTCTCGCAACATCTCAACATGTGGTTATATTTTAATTTGCAATAATTTCACTGATCACACATTGAAACACACAATAAAAATGTGCCTGTAATTTATTTAATCATACGTTCGCTGGCACGGTGTTGTTTGCTACATGTTTGCAATCTCATTTCTTATGAGCCGTGTTTGTCAAGTAAATGTTAGTTATGTGGCTTGTTTGGACTGGTCACAAACCTTGGGTCTTTATTTTCCTTAAGCTAACTGATCTCGGTAACGCAGAGGTTCTAATCGGACTATTTAATTCCTCGGACGCGTTATCAGACGGTAATATGTACTTGTGACGTTTGCTCCCTCAGAACGTCTAGTGTTTTTGTATAAACTTCTGATTAGCTAACTTAGCTAAGAATGTATTTCTCAGTAAACGAAACATTTCCATACACATCCCTATAACAGAAACTTGCAACTTGCCGAATGGTGAGTGTAAACGACACGTTTTTCAGTCCTATTAATTAACCGCAGGACCCGCGTACAGACAGTTTGTCCTCGCCAAGAAAATTCCCATGATGGATTCTGCACTATAAAATGGACATCAGTAATTGTCTATAAAATCCAAGAATTAGATTAGCTATTGCTCAGGTTCCTTAGTCATGTTACATTATTAATAAACAATATTTTTTTATCATCTAATATTAGCTTTAGAGTTATTTGAAACTCGTAACAACCCAGAAAGGAGTATACAGGGATTCCAAATATTGACATTGAGGTGAGAATATTGAGGTGAGAAAGACCAAAGTGGTGAGTCTGAACTTTAACTTTTTATTTGAAGCCTTCTAGATGTTTCCAACATGGCCATGATATCATTCTCTTCATGTTTTTGGCTCTCCAAGGGAACTCTTCTGACAGTGAAGATATCTACTTCATAACAAAGGAAGAGCCAGAAAACCAGTCCAGTTACATTGATCTTTGAAGGATCTTTTTGTGTTCTAATCTACATTTGTCCAACAGCACAAGCCAAAGGAGACATCCAGATGGAGGACAATGTGCAGAAAAAGCATCACACTACTACAAAAACTCGTTTAAGGCAAAGGGTAAGAGATAAACTGCAGGCTTTACATTAAGTTACATTACAGTGTTGAGCTCTGTACATTTTTTGTCTGATTTCTCTTCTCTGACTCACCCTTGATTCAGAGAAGCACTTTAGGAGTTGTCAGGTGTTTCCAGCCTAATTGAATTAACACCGTGTCCATTAATGCGTATTTATATAAGATTCACACAATCTGTGGTCAAATGTTTTGGAATAGGTAGAAGCCTCTGGGTAGACTAGAGAATATTGGGTTGGAACTGGGAGGTTGTGTTAAGGATCATCAGAAAGTCCACATCAGAAATTCTGTGCTCCAAACACATGTCAAGGCACACAGGCATGATAAAGATATATGCAGTGTATTCGGGTGATGGGTTTTGGGATTTAGAAACACCGGGATGCTTAATTGACTGGTTTTATTCTGATCTTCATACCAGTCAAACACAGATGGAGTGAAGCGAAAAAAAAGAACTGAGCCACCAGGGGACTCTGGAAGTGATGAGGGAAAGAGAACGAAAAGTGAGTTTCAAACATTACCATTTAAATGTGCTGCTTTTTGTTGAGCTTTATTGATGTATCATCATTTACAAATAACCAAATCCCCACTATGGCTTCCAGGCAGACTTGATGAGCAGGAGGATGGTCAACAAGATGACAACGACAATGACGATGATTATGATGATGATGGAGATAATGAAGACGACCTTAGCAAGTGCTGTGAGACCCAGCAGAGAACTTCAGCTGAGCGCCAC
Organism: Tenebrosternarchus preto; assembly: GCA_025802075.1. Taxonomy (NCBI): domain Eukaryota; kingdom Metazoa; phylum Chordata; class Actinopteri; order Gymnotiformes; family Apteronotidae; genus Tenebrosternarchus; species Tenebrosternarchus preto. The sequence continues at coordinate 20,377,444 of JAOYMR010000004.1, read as the reverse complement.
CTAGCTACACCCAATGGTTGGTTTCAGGACTTGTCACTGTCACCTTTGCTTTGCTTGTTAGGGGTCTAATCCAGCTTCTTTTAGCAGCTTTGAGACAATGTCTCAGACAATCTAACTGAACTGAACAGATAACAGCAGCTAATGGAGAATCCGTGTTTCCTGCCCTCCCAACAGAGCCTCAGATGCAGAGCAGGTTCTTTGGCAGGCAGGCTTCTGTGGGCAGCTACCGATTCAGTGCCACTTTGCCCAGGAGTGTATACACCACCAGCAGAAGGAGGGGCAGGTCTGAGCCACATGCCACCCCGCAGCAACTGCTGTGTTGTTTCCCCTGTGCTTGCATAACCAGTTCGGTTCCTCAGTTCAGTACGAAGCCGTTCATGTTGTGAGTTTGGATACGTGTGGGTTCTGATCCTGCGGTGAGGGTTGCAGTAAGATCTGTCTCACGCGTCAAGTTAAAACTGTATTCTCGGTTTTATTGTGCTGAGAACTTTGTCGGAAAACTTTTGCTAATGGTGTACTGTCATCTGAAGGAGGCAGGAATTTTGCTTTGGTATGATGGAAGCTGCTCAGCAGGGTGTAACTAATACAGTTGGGTGCACTGATACAATTTACCATATGTAACATAAGGGATGAATATGCAAGGCAGGATTCAACAAGACTCAGTGATGAGTCATTGTTGTATTTGCCGGTCGACCATGTACTTGGTTGAGAGTGTAATGATGTTTAACCTGTAGGAGGCAGCGTGCATGGCACCGAAAGGACTACTCCACCTCCTCTGAGGAGGAGGAAGACTCCTCTGATGATGATAGCTCAAACAAAAGGTACAAACCATAGAACAGACACTCAATAGGCTCTTGGACCTTCACTGAAAAATTGCCTTGGCAAAATGTCCCATGTGTACTAGTTAAGGATCTTGTCATTGTTCATAGTGTTCTATGACATTATAATGGTGCTATTGTCATAGCAATAGTAGTTACCATGGCTTCAGATTCCAATCAAACATCAGTTGGTAAGACATTTCCTCTATTCTCCTGGGACAAAAAAAACATTGCTAGCAGTTCTGAACCTGACTGGTATATCCATCAGGTGCTTTCCTGTAAATTTGCATAAAGAGGATATTTTAGGAACCAATAAAGACAGGATGAAGACTGCAGGGAACCTCGCTGATATAGATCCCATGCAGATAGACCAGTCGGTGAGTTGAGACCGGCATGAAATTCACTCCACACTTCAAGAAAGAGAGATCAGACTCTCAACCTGCTTTCCCACTGCTCTTCCCAGGTCCGCTTCAACAGTGTTGGAGGTCTGGACAGCCATATCTTTGCCCTGAAAGAGATGATAGTCTTTCCTCTGGTCTACCCTGAGGTCTTTGACAAGTTCAAAATCCATCCTCCAAGGTTAGAAGAGAGACTAAGATAGTCCAAAACAGATTACAAAATGTAGCTTTTAGTTGAATTAGTTCAATACAAATGATATTGTAGGGATTATCTACAAATACCAAACATGTTCTGTAAATTCCTCTCATCCGGTACACTCTTTGAGCAGAGGCTGTCTTTTCTATGGTCCTCCTGGTACTGGAAAGACGCTGGTGGCCCGTGCTCTGGCCAACGAATGCAGCAATGGCGAGAGGAAGGTGGCTTTCTTCATGAGGAAGGGGGCAGACTGCCTCAGTAAATGGGTGGGCGAGTCAGAGAGGCAGCTCCACCTACTCTTCGAGCAGGTACATTAGGAATGTTTGAAGTAGGTTTCGTGTAATCCACATTTTTTGTTACCGCGTTCTGACACAGCATATTTAAACCAGGTGAGTCCTGCAGGATCACAAAATTATTTATACCCTGCTCTAAATTTTAAACTTAAATTTTTAGTTTTTGAGGTTGGAGTTTAAAAATTGGTCACGTTCTAACTGTAACTTTACTATTTAAGTTTTAAATATGTTTTTGGGATATAGATAATGAAAGTAAAATTGTATGATAAGTACCAATCTCTCAAAGCACATCTGTACACACAGGCTTACCAGATGCGTCCTTCCATCATCTTCTTTGATGAAATCGACGGCTTGGCACCGGTCCGCTCTTCTCGTCAGGACCAGATCCACAGGTGGGACCATGTCGGGGTGGCAAGCACCATACCAGTTCCTCCGAAACCGCCCCCAAAGAGCTTAGCGCCTGCTTCCTGTTCTCTTCCAGCTCCATCGTCTCCACCCTACTGGCCCTCATGGACGGCCTGGACAGTCGGGGAGAGGTGGTGGTGATCGGTGCCACCAACCGGCTGGACTCCATCGACCCAGCGCTCAGGAGACCTGGACGCTTCGACAGAGAGTTTCATTTCGGCCTTCCCGATAGAGAGGTTGGATCCGGATCATTCCAATTACATGGATTACGCAATTTGTTTTAAATGAACCTCATTCTAATAAGGCCTTTATATATCAAATATAGCATTTATTTTACTGTTGCCCTGCAGTACATTTTGACTGTTAGCAAGGCTGTTGTGTTTTGTTCCATATGGATTACGCATTAAGCAGTGAACAGACTACACTGCCCTGAGCAGACTTGTATCTCACTACAGGCTCGCTGGGACATCCTAAAGATCCACACCAGGCAGTGGGAACCCTCTCCCTCCGACGCCTTCCTGCAGGAGCTGGCTGAAAAGTGTGTCGGTGAGACTCCCCTCAGTCTCAGGATTTTACTCCACCTCAAGCCAATAATACAGCAACAAGGCCAATGTCATTGAGAATCACTGTATCAATGTGCTGATGCAAGCAATCTAACGGCAATATCATTATTAGTTAAATATATGGTGCTTTTGTATTTTCTTAAAACGTTTTGAAAATGCAGGAGTGATGTATCGAGGTGATTCGGCGATACATCTCGTTTCCTGTATGGTTGTGAGCTGTAACAAATAGCCATGTATCCTGAAGGTTGCCGTGTGAGCTTGACTTCTGCCATGCTGTCATGGCAACCCTCCTGCCACCCCAAACTCTGCTGTCCCGCCCCTAGGTTACTGCGGGGCTCACCTCAAGGCCGTGTGCACGGAGGCGGCACTGTGTGCCCTGCGCCGACGTTACCCGCAGATCTACACCACGCCCCACAAACTCTTACTCAACGTGGCCTCCATCATCATCAGCAGTAGGGACTTCCTCTCTGCCATGAGGACGGTGGTGCCGGCGTCTCAGCGGGCCTTAGCGTCACCCGCCAGAGCCCTGGAGCCGGCGGTGCGCCCCCTGCTGACCGGAGCTCTCGCACAAATCCTGGCCACCCTTCAGAGGATCTTCCCCCACACCGAGCAGGGCCTCAAGAGGAAGAGGGACAGTGGTCAGTCCTGCTTTAATAATTTGATCTTGATTTAAATGTGTGTGCTGTGTGTGTGTGTGTGTGTGTGTGTGTGTGTGTGTGTGTGTGGGCGTGTATGTGTGTGTGTGGAGGTGGGGTCACGAGTGTGTGTTATGTGAAGATCTCTCCTCCATTTCCTCATTCAGACATTACGCATCATATCCTGGATGATGATGTCATGTACAGTGATGATGATAAACCATCCACCAGTTCTGCAGCCATTCATAAACACACCAACCCTCACGGTTTCCTTCAGATCAGCAGGTACATCAGCACTCCTGCAGTCCACTTCCTCTGGGTTTGCTACATCACTGGATAGCTCACACAAACACCCCCACACACACAACCTACACATCTCACCTACATCTCACTCTCTCTCTTTGTCTTTCTCCGCCCGCTTCCACAGGAGTGCTGCTCTCCACCCAACCTCACACCGTCCGCGGCTGCTGCTCTCGGGCCGTCCTGGCTCTGGGCAGAGCAGCCACCTGGGGCCTGCTGTGCTCCATGCCCTGGAGAAGTTCCCCGCCCACACACTGGACATGGCTGTGCTGTTTGGGGTCAGCAGCACGTCGCCAGAGGAAACCTGTGCACAGGTACCTCCAGCTGTAACACCATTAGTCAGACATTAGTCTGATATTTCAAGACTGTCAACAAGTGGCATAACATGGTGTTGATACACGAACCCAGCACTGCGATCAAGGGCAAAGCTTTCAGGATGGGCTCATCACGTAACCCTGGTCTACACATTGTGTGGTGTGACTCAGGGCTCAGTACTCTGCTCCCTGCAGCTGTTCTGCGAGGCTAAGAGGATGTGTCCTAGCATCCTGTACCTCCCCGACGCCCAGCAGTGGTGGGATACCGTGAGCAGCTCCCTGAGGGGCACATTCCTCCGGCTCCTGGAGGATATCCCCTCCTTCTCAGCCATCCTGCTGCTTGCCACCACCAGCTGCTCCCACGACAAACTGCCTGAGGAGGTGAACCACACACATACACAGAATCACATTAACACACCTTCAGCCCAACACATGCACACACACACGTAGAATAGATTTGTCATTGCTCAGTAGTGGGATTTAAACCCACAACCTTCTGAGTGAAGTCCTCCCTGAGTCCAAACCCACAACCTTCTGAGTGAAGTCCTCCCTGAGTCCAAAGTCCTATCCACTAGGCTGCAACTGTCCCATATTGAAGTGCTTGTGCCCACACTCACACAACAGAATATACAGGAACGTGAAATGAGCAGAGCCAGAAGAGATAGTGCCTAACAGTACCTAAGTGGGTTAGAACTGTACAGAAGCTCTTACACCTGTTTTTTCAGCTCACGTGTACAATCATCTAGAAATAATTCTTTGTTTCATCACCATTTCTAAACTCCATCTGTTATAGCATCTGTTGTAGATCTGTTTGGTGGGTTGACGTTTGGTGTGTGTGTGTGTGTGTGTGTGTGTGTGTGTCTGCTCCTCTGGTTCAGCTCCAGGCTCTGTTCCGGATGGAGTATGGTGAAGTGTTCCACGTCAGGCTTCCCTCACGGCAGGAGCGGAAGGAGTTCTTTGAGGATCTCATCCTCAATCAGGCCGCCAACTCTCCGCCATCCAAGAAGAAAGCCTGTCAGTGCCAAGTCCTTCTGCAGGATATATAGGATAGATTCCCTAGGATACAGTGTGAAGTATTCTAGGGTTGAAGATCATGATTATATTATGCAAATGACATCATTATTTTTTTAAGTGAATGAGTGTGTGTCTGTGTGTTAGCATGCGTTTGGATATAGTGTGTGTGTGTGTCAGTGTATGCAAACGTAAATGTGCGTTAAATTTGTGTTGTTACATGCTACTTGTTACACTTGTTACGTATTACATTTGTTATATGTTGCTTGTTATGTTTGTTATGTTTGTATGGTGTTGGTGTGGGGTTGTATGTGAGTGTATTTGTGTGTACATGTGTTACTAGTAATCCAAGCTATGGAAGTGCTTCCATTGGCTCCGCCCCCTCCTGCTCATCAGATGACAGAGCAAGAGCTGTTGCGTCTGGAGGAACAGGAAGAAGACACCCTGCGTGAACTCCGCCTCTTCCTGCGTGATATCACTGGCCGTTTGTCCCAGGACAGGCGCTTCAAGGCTTTTACCAAGCCTGTAGACATCGAGGAGGTTAGAGCCAGAAGTTTGCCGTGCACATCTGTTTTCCGTTGAACCCTTACGCTGCCTAAATGTGCAGCCTTTTGTGTGATTCCAAGTAAGAGGAAAAGCACTCGTATAATAATTTTTCTTATCACAAATCTACATTGGTTTACTGCTAGGAATATTTTTTAAAAATTAATAAATGCATCACAAAGAGACAAAAAAAATGTTCCACACAATACTCTTTCAGCAAACATTGCACTATTAAACCACACGGACAATCCTGATTTGATTGTCCGTGTGCGGGTATGTAAACGTGCACGGTGTACTGAGATGGAGGGGTCCGGCTCATTTCACATGCTCTGTGGTGTGGGCAGAGCAACTTTTTGTGCGTTATAAAATTCGACAAATTATTAAACTGGATGTAACAACCTGGAATCCAAAATACTTGGTTCACACTTGGAATGCCATGATTCCTTGTATTATTCAGTACATTTACTGGATTGGAAGCAGACAGCACATGTTTTTATTACTGTTATCAGTAACCAGTCCTTTAGTGATGAGAATACCTCACTCGTTCTGCTGTGTAGAACTCCTACATATTTTCAGTATGTAGTGGATCTCTCCAGGCTGGGTTGTGTGTGTTCTCAGGTGCCGGACTACCTGACAGTGATAAAACAGCCCATGGATCTCTCCACTGTGCTTACAAAAATCGACACACATAAATACATCACGGTGAAGGAGTTCCTGCACGATGTGGATTTGATCTGGAAGAACGCTCTCCAGTATAATCCCGACAGCGATCCAACTGGTAAAACACGCCGCGCTCCCCGTATCGTGTAGTTAGGCCAGGTAGCCAAGACGTGAGAAGAGCCTGATGGATGTGGTGGTGGTGTGTGTGTGTGTGTGTGTGTGTGTGTTAGATCGTCAGATCCGCCATCGTGCATGTGCGCTGAAGGACACTGTCCATTCCATCGTCTGGGACGAGCTGGATGAGGACTTTGAGAGGGTCTGTGAACAGATCAGAGAATTACGCAATAAAAGAGGTGAACATCACACACACACACACACACACACACATTACTGGGGCATTCAAACACAGCCTCAAAGGATACTACATTTTCCATCCTCTCTTTACCTTGTGATAAGGTGTGGTGACTAGCATTGCCAACCAGTTTTATTCATTTTTGTGTATGACGACAAAATTAATTAAACTGATTATAACTGTGCTTGATGACAAAATCCAGTAGTGGGTTTGGACTGGACATTTGTCTACTGTTTCGTTTGAAGGTTGCACCTCATCCAGGTTTGCACCATCCTACTACAAGGTGAAGGAGAGAGAGGCTGAAGCGGGTGAAGCAGCAAGGCCCCCAGCACCACCCACTGCCAACCCGCCTCTCTCCAAACGTAAGCCTCTCCTCCACGCTTTCGGCCCTCGTATGACCTGGGGGAACGTATACTAGTTTCAGACGGAGGCCTTTAGAGTGTTGAGATAAGATAAAAGTTGTAATTACCTAATAATTAGCTAATAATTATAGAACTGTGGCACAAAAGCTTCGTTGTTCCAGCTGTGAAATCTGTTATTTTTGCCTGAAATTTCTTCCTTATCCCAACATGGAGGAAGAAAAGTTAAACAAGCATGACAACCCCTCCCCCCCACAGTAAATGGTTTGGGTCTTTGTCATGTTTGTAGTAACGCTGCACCCCTGTTAGAACAGACCTCTGTGGATGATGGTGACTTTAGTAATGATTCACGTTCAAACATGTAGGACTGCTGCTGACTTTTGACTCATGAAGGTGCGTGAAGGTGTTTCACGGTGTGTTGTATCAGGGAGCACTGTGGGCTGCAGCTTTCGTGGTTTCTCTGCTTAACATGACCTTTGACCCACCCCCCCAAACAGAGAAACGCGCTGGCCGGCCGAGACGCGCGGGAAAGACCCAGATGCAGCAGCAGCAGCAGCTGATCAACGTGGAGCAGGCGCTGAAGATCCTCTCCCAGAAGACACCGCAGGTCATCGTGGACAAGAAGCAGCTGCAGGTATAAACTACAGTCACATTCCGAGCTTTTTAATGGAAAGGTGAAATATGAAAACCTCACTGCTCAGATGAGCTCATGAGGACACAACGGAAGCTGGTTATAACATTGTTATAAGGCATTATAAAGCTGGTTATAACATGGTTATAATACGTTATAAACATCATCACCCTGTTTTCTGCACCACGTGACCTGCTCTTGTTTCCTTCAGGAGCTCCATCAGCGGGTGGTGGTGAAGACAGAAGGTTGCGAGGTATTAGAGCTGGAGAAGCTATACACCATCCTCAGCCAGTGCATCTTTCGACACCGCAAAGATTACAACAAGAGTCAGCTTGTTCAGGTAGGGACTGTGTGTGTGTGTGTGTGTGCTGACCTCTACTGTAGACCCACTGATTTAGGTAGGGAGGGCAAATCATACAATTATTCTTTTTTTTACCTTTTATATTGTAGGAAATGAAGAAAGAAATCGATGATTTTCAGTGAATCCCTGTCTTCAGAATTATCTCGTGTTCACATCTCATTTTATTAAACATAATGCACTTATCGCCTTGCACTTTGTAAAGCACTACAACACTTTTTTATCCATGTATGAGAGACCATGAATCTTCTTTTGTAATTTCAGTATTCTAAATACTGCTGTTATGAATGTGAGATTGTGAAAAAGAGGAAATATAAGTACTTGAGATAGCCAGCAGGGGGCGGAGTGGCAAAATTCTCAAAACAGCTGATGTCTGGGATGAAGGGGAGTGACTGACTGGTCTTAAGCAGTAAAGGTAACGTGATTGTGTTGCTGCACATCTTCAGATAAAAAGCATTATAAATACATTGTTGTGGAAGGGAAAACAACAACAACAACAACAGGTAATAATAATAATAATAATAATAATAATAATAATAATAATAATAATAATAATGAGAAGAAGAAGAATCATTTTATGCCTACACTCAGTCCTGAGATTAGAATTTTAATTTGGATGCCACATAAAATCAAAATGTCAAACATCTGGAATTTCATTCCATACAGGTACATGCATAGCAACACATTTTTGACAACATATTACTTTTTCTATTGAGAAGATTACATTGAGTCCTCTTTTCAAGTGTAAATCCCTTCCCTTTGTGTTCAGCAAGACAAGTAAACATTTTCACAGACAATTTCTGGGGTCAAATTAGCAAAAAAAAAAAAAAAAAAAAAAAAATCACTCTTTCATAATACTGCTAATGGTCAGGTTTTTAAAAAGTATTGCATTAGAAGCCAAGTGTTTAAAAAGAGAGACCAGAGAACCAGCAAACACATACGAGTACTTTTAAGAAGAATTTTGCATAAGCAAAAAAACAAACAAACAAAAATGTTCAATTATAAATAAACATAAATAACATCAAGGACAAACTAGAATCTACATGTATTGGCAATTACGCCTTTTTCGAGAAGAAATTCTGAGTATTTTATGATTGCAAAAATGATCAGCTCTGCAGTTTGCCGTGCACATCTGCTTCCCATTGAACCCTTACGCTGCCTAAATGCAGCCTTGTGTGATTCCAAGTAAGAGGAAAAGAACTCGTATAATAATTTTTCTTATCGCAAATCTGTATTGGTTTACTGCTAGAAATATTTTTTTTAATAAATAAATACATCACAAAGAGGCAAAAAAAACAAACAAATATTCCACACAATACTCTTTCAACAAACATTTCAAAATGCACTATTAAACCACAGAAGGATAACTCTCCTGATTTGATTGTCCGTGTGCGGGTATGTAAACGGGCACGGTGTACTGAGATGGAGGGGTCCGGCTCATTTCACATGCTCTGTGGTGTGGGCAGAGCAATAGAACTTCTTGTGCGTTATAAAATTCGACAAGTTATTAAACTGGATGTCACAAGGACGGCAGTATTTGACGTTACCCATCGTGGAGACCGGTCCACTCTGCCCTCTCTTAATGCTGGAGGAGATCTCGTCAGTCTTGGATGTGGGTGACGAAAGGCTGCTCTCGTTAGGTTGGACAGAGCCCTCGAGGTTTGGGGAGATGGAAGTACAGTGGATATCTGGGGCAGGGAGGATGTACTGATCGCTTCCAGGCTCCGCTGGCTTGTCTTCAAGCTGGAGGGTGTCTTTTAAGGACAAGGCCATGCCCCTGGTTGCGATTCTCAGGTTCTCTGCATCATCAATGCTAAGATGGCTCCCGTCGGGCATGGGCTGCTCTTTCACTCCCTCACTGCCCTCATTAGGGCTCTGCCTCCGTTCGCTTTGGGTAATGAGCATCCCTGTGGCGTAGTCGGCAGGTTTGATCTCGTAGTACGGCCAGATCTGCTCGTCCGCTCTAATTTTCTTTGCTGCACCTGGGTAGCCCTCAAGAGACTGCCTCCTGCACTCATATTTTATGGAAGTCGGCTGCTCTTCACCAGATGTTCCGATCTCAGATGCAGCTCCAGCATGTGCTGGGGTGATACTGACGTTCTGAACTGGATGCTCAAAACCGGAGTTTTTGTTGGGCTTTTCTGAGGCGCCGTTAATGTTTCTAGAACTTTCTTTTTTGATGCCTGGATTTTTGCTGTCTAGTGCTGCACCTGGGCAGAAGTTCTGTTTGTGGGTAAGGTAATCCTCAACTTTGTTGAAGCTAATTTTGCACACCACACATTCATGATAGTCCATGAGCCCTTTAGCTGAGAGTGAGATTTTGCCAAGTTGCGGCACACATTTCTTACTGAGATCTATGGGTGCATCCCCTTCTTCTTGGGCAATCGCATTGCACTTTGACACCAGGGCTGATTTTGTAACTGTCAAAGAAGGTTCAGGATGCTTGGGAACCAAACCCTGGATCATGTTATACCTCTGATGAAACTGGTCCCTGAGACTTTCCATTACATCCTGCGTCAGGCACGGTCCGTTCATACTGGGGATCCCCAAGTAAGACGGCGGCCCCATTTGCTCCTGGTCAGCACCTGGCATCTCGTACGCCTTCCTTCTTTTACGAGCGCGTGCTGACTTCTGATTAGCTGGTGATTTGTTGCCGTTTGCTCGTTTTGTGGGCGGGTCGTGGCGAGAGGCGCAGTAATACTGCTTGTGCACCGCAAAAGTTTCATGACGGCTGAAGGTGATCTTGCAGGCATCGCACGTTGTCTGGCTGGGGTCCATCTCGCTCTCGAGAGGAGACGTTTTTGGACTCTTCGAGTCCGAGTGCACCCCATTCGCTCTCTCCTCCACACCAGAAGGGGTTGATGCTTTTTTAACCTGCATTGGAAATTCCTCGGGAGCTTTTCCTCCCGATATGAAAGCGTCACATGCAGGAGGGTTGAACTGGGTGGAATCCAAGCCCTTGACCTCAGAAGTCTGGCCAGCATTCAGCATGCTAGCTAAACCGCCACCGCTCTTAGGACTCAGTGCGTCTGAAGCCTTCTCCAGAATGCTGCTGTAGTCGTGCGGCTTGGACATATGGTTCCAGCGGCTGTTGCAGTAGTGCTTCTTGTGAATCAAATAGTTATCGAGGTTGCTAAAAGTGATGTTGCACTCGAAGCACGTTGCTCCCTTCGGCACCAGCGTGCTGTACATCACCGGGGGGTAACTGTTCCCGCCGTGACGTAGCCTACGATGCACCAGCTCCGACATTTTAGCCAGTATTTCAGACGCCTGTGGCACGGCGGTTATGTCCTGTGAGAAAGGGACGTGGGGTACAAAGGGCGGCATGGGAAAGGCCGGGCTGATGTGGTGCTGGATCGGCGAAGAGGCCAAACGAGGACTGGAGGGCTCCGACTTCACCCTGGTGTAGGAGAAGCTAGCCCTGCTTCCCGAGCTGATCTCCCCCTTCGTGGCCGACAGTGACGGTTCGCAGTCCTCCTGCTCCGTGGTCTGAGCCACGTCCTGGTGCGCCGGACTCTCCCGGACGTCCTTCCGGCCGGAGACGCGTCCCGCGAGCTCGGGGCTGCGCGCGCTGAGGTTCCGGCTGCGCTCCGTTTCGCCCTCCCTGGTGGGCCTGCCGCTCGCACTGCCGTGCTTGTGCAGCTCCTGGTGTTTGGTCAGCTCTCTGAGCGTCTGGAACGTGAAGTGGCAACGGCCACACCTGAGTCCCGCCTGAGACAAGTGGGACAGGATGTGAGGCTGCAGAGCCGCAAGAGTGTCGGCCGTGTGGTCACAAATGGTGCACTTCAGACTGCTACCAGAAGGTGTCTCCTCAGCCTTGAAACCTGATGGAGCAGCAAAAACAGCCACAAAACATTTCCATTACTGATCACTCAGGTCTGCTCTAATCCATAATGGACCATTGTTATCATTTTGAATCGATAACGACAAGCTGCCGTTACCCAACACAATCAGGCACCTACACTGAACATTTTATTATTTGCTTTGCTGTAAACATCTGATGCAGTTCATCAGGTAATTAACAAGCTTACTGTGAGGTTAAAAAAGCTATGTTTGAGCATGGACTGCACTAAATGGTATAGCACTGGGGTACTGCAGATCCTTGGTAGGGAAAAACTGCTTCTTGATTTTGATCCATATCATGACTCAGGACATTTCTGTTATGGGCACATGCAGGTGGATTCCTTTCTCTCTTCTATACTCACCAGCATGTGTAGACAGGTGCATTTCTAGAGCGTGGGAACCCGAGAAGCTCATGTTGCATTGTGGGTAGGTGCAGAGGCGTGGCACCTGATGGCCCGTGTCCGCGGGCTTCTCAGCCGGCGCCTCTGCCTCCCTCTGCCTCCCGCTGCAATAGTACATGAGGTGGGCCTGCAGGTTCCGCTCGCTCCTGAACCAGATCCCACAGGTCTTACAGGGGAATATGTCTTCTACAGGATGACGACGTAAAAAAAAAAAAAAAAAAAAAAAAAAATTTGGGGTCTTTAGAGCTTAAAACAAGCATTGTTTATTATGATCAATTTGTCATTTGTCTATGTTCAATTCGTAGATCATAGTTTTAAAGACCCAATTTTCAAAACCAAAAATGTAACATTGTCAGTTTTGCTAAAGCTTTGTTTTGTATGTATGCTGTTACAGTGTATGCAAAAAAATTTACACACACACACACATATATATATATATATATATATATATATATACACACACACACACACACACACACACACACACACACACAAGATTTCCAGGAAAGTATAAATTTTGGAGTTCTTTATCAGCTGTCTAAGCTGCAAAGTACAATTTTTACTACCTATACATATTTTACCTACTTCTTCAGATGTATAGAAGATTCCAGGCCATAACTGCAGTGTACTGTTGTAAAAGATGAGGTCGATGTAGTCCAAACTGCAGTGATTGCAAGTACATAAGTTTTCCATAGAAACTGGACATTTCAGACAGAGCAAAGTGCTTGCACAGCTGAGGCTGGGCCGCTGTCCGAAATGTCCTGTTTCTCTGGATACCTTTAGTACTACACATTTTTTTTTTACTGCCTCTATATATTGGGTTATGGCAGTTAGAAAAATGATTCAATAAATATTGATTAAAAATTTTATTATCTTAATGTATGTGAATATGTACATATCTTAATGTATGTGAAAACGTTTACCGTGCTCAGGCCAGATGACACTTACTGTTGACGATGGCACCAGGCAGGATGGAGGCCATGGCGGCCTGCTGGGGGAGCAGCTGGATGCCGTCGAGCAGGCGGGCAGGGTACGTGCCCGGGGCGCAGGGGCCAGGCCCCAACGCCTGGAGCCGGCCGCCCACGTCCACCGCACACGCTGCCAGCTCCTCGCCCTCCATCATGTTTCTCGTGGTCGAGCACCACACATGTCCTTCTGAGAGACCGAGAGAGAAAGAGAGAGAAGCTGGTATTACCATGGGTGGCTTTTCGAAATGCTTGCCCGTTAAAAATGAATAAATAAATCACCTCTTTCTGACGCAAGATAGTGGCTGTGTGACAAGAAAGAGAAAAGAGTCTTTAACCTTGAATTCACAGCATGTCTTTTTTAGCTTTACCTCCATTCCGCATCCTTTAATGTTCTTATAAATGAATTTCATGGTTTGATCAGCTCGAGCTGCTTTTTCTTGTTCTCTATTCACTCTTTCATGAATGGCTTTCTTTATTACGCTGCTCGTTGGCGGATATTCGGATATCTGGCAACCTAAACTACAGAGGTAACTTGTATTGTAAACTCGGGAAAATCTGTGCGGAGGTAAATGAAAAAATGAAACACAAGTAATAATCCCTGCCTGTTCTTTGAAACCCGCATACAATGCACAGCTCTAAGTACATACATGCATTAGTTTCTTTGAAGCCTTGGAAAAACAAGCAAGGAACGCTTTACTACAGAAGACATTACAGCACCCCCCCCAAAAAAAAAAAATTAAATGGAACAGACATCTTGGATAAAAGTGCAGCATTATCTAATTGAGGAGGCATGGATGAAACATTCCACTGGAGTCCTAAGAACAAACTCATTAGCCAGGCAAAAGGGAGAAGAGCTTTGTGACCAAGATAACATTTATCTCTGTAAATGACAGGCTCTCTGTCTGTGCTTCATCTTCCACTGAGGGGATTAAAGTTTTAAATATGACTATTTACAAAAGTCTGGAGAGAGAGATAACAAGCAGAAGCATGATACTCCACCACTAAACGGTAGAATTAGGACATGGACTAATTGGGACGTCGGACAATGGAAACGAAAGCTCGCCGCTACCTTTCGGAGACGGGCTAACGCTCCCTGACAGCGTGTCACGCGAGCGGGGAAAAAGTGACCCGCGACACATCCCGCGGCTTTGGTTAAAAGGCTTGTAATTGGAAGCTTTGTGTCCCGCGCGCTGCTGCTTGGGTGACGAAGGGAAATGTAGTTTACGCCCGTTACACCTCACCGGGCGAGGGAAGAATCAGGTCTCAGCTCAGCATCGAGCTCTGTGAGCTTATTAATGCCGTTCACAGCATTGGCCCCGCCCCGGGGGAAACGCACCGTCTCTCTCGAACGCCTTTCCGAATCGCAGACAGCCATTTGGAGCGGGTCCCACCGGGGAGGCGAGCCAGGAGCGGCAGAAACGAGCAAGCCCGCCAGTAGCTCAGATCGGGCCGTGGACGACCACGGCGCGGCTGTCTCCTCTACCGTCTCCTCTACAGTGCCACGAAAACAGGAGCGACCTCAAAAGCCAAACCCAAACAGGCTTGTATGGTTTCATTAAAAAAAAGACCCAAAGTGGTATCGGCCAATAAAACTTCTGTTTGGAGGGCTAAGCCTAGGTTTTACCTCTCACAACTGAAAAAAAAGATTCGTTTTTAACATCCACAGCTGAATATCGAAAGCTTAATTTCTGCATGAATTACCACCCTACGTATATGTTTTGTTTAGGTAAGTTAAACTGAATAGATATGAACAAACATGGAGCAGTAATCTTCACTGACTGTCTCCGCCGCCTGCTCTTGTTCCTCTGGTATTTAATTCTTGGCAACAAAGCCCACAGCCACTGGCTCCCTCACTGTTTGTTTTGGCACCATTCGCTGAAGAGAATACAAAAGAGAAGAATAAACAAAATGCACGTCTGTCTGTCGCCTCTCTCACTATTTCTCCATCCCATTCTCGCTCTCTCAGTGAATTATGGCAAATATTTGGTTCAGTCGACAAGTTTTCTGACTCATCGGAGCTGAAAAGAAAACAGAGCTTTAGAGCTCCTGGGCGCCCGTACAAAAGGCCGCGAGGAAGTGGAGGGCTTAAGGAAACTTCATGCTAGCGGAAAGCGTATCTTTGGAGGAACCTCATCTAATCAAAGAGTTACAGGATGCAGTATGAGCTGGAGACAGAGGAGCATGGTAAGGCTTTGTCTTTTACACCAGGCATTGTGCGCTGCCTGTGAGGTCTCCGTGTGTCAGATAGAGTGAGATTACCCTTCCTTAACCACAAGAGGGCACTCTCCTTGCCTAATGACACTAAGAAATTACAGCACTGGCAATATATACATAATTTCAAGGGTTAAGGTACTAAATCGTTAATACCAGCACAGGATAAAAGCACTTCTTTCACATAATGATAAATTAGGTATTAGGGTAAAGTGATTATATTTCCTGTTTGTTTCTTTTTGTGTGTGTGATTCAAGTCTCTAAGATGTTGACACTTATCTTTATTGATGCTACTCCAGCCTGTCTAGTTCTCATGGATCTATTTCACATAATCATACACATTGATTGGTTTCAATAATGAAACTAATGGAAAATTAAATTAGACATTTAGTGCTAAAGCAATCAGTTTCACATCAAATAAACACTCATTCACACTACATTTCGTTGCCTTGTACTTGTACATGTGTAATGACAATAAAGTTGAATCTAATCTAATACACTGAGACACGCAAACACTTACACACAGCCCTAAAACAAACATACACACAAATAAACTAAATACAAAGGGTAAGGGTGAACAGTAATGTTTAGTATCTAATCTTTACATTTTATACATCTCTACGTTTTATACATTAGATCTAAATGCTTCATTAATGTTTCTATTCTGTTTGGTGTAAAAAAAAGCAATGATATCAATAGAAGCACCAGTTCTTCATGAATCAGTCCCAGAGTTCTCATGTCAGACCAGACCAGAAAACGGCTAACAAAAAAGTGGATGGAAAAAATAAAATAAATGTTCAAAAATTAAAATAAAAAATAAAAATATCAACATTTTCATGCACTCCTACATATTCATGGTTTCTACAGGACACATATGAGCATGGAACTAATCTAAACTGCTCTGGTGATATTTTGAAGGATTCTGTATGGTAAGTCTGTTAGCAAAATAACAGGAAATCTCACCAATTCAATTTATGATTTTTCTGTACAGGGGTGGGCATGTAGCAGCCTGGCCCTTTTCAGCGTGTTGAAGATGGGGCTACAGCACTATTTAGTAAAACATCACTGTACATGTACATGATTAGTGAAACATTACTGTGTATATACATGCTGCCTTCACCAGCTAATTGCAAATAGCAAGTGAGACAGGCATTTCTAACTGAAAAGTCTTTTTCAAGGATATACTTCAACGAAAATCTTACAATAATTCAACGAGGTCAACCAGTTCCATTTATACCTTAGTCATAAAGGAAAAACTACACACTTCCTGCAAGAAGATATATGAGAGGCATGCCTGGCTAACAACTAGCCTGTAGCATACACACCACTCGTCTTTGAGCTGAGCTGTATTCTGGAATCCAAAAAACTATTTAACACTGGGTGTAATTTTAATTTTATTCAATGTATTTTTTTTTTTTGCCTGCACCATTTATTTCTTGTCACTTTCCCCCCCTATGATCAGAGTTGGCAGTTTAACTAAGAGCTGCACTTAAAGTATTTATTTCTCTCTTTGTCTCCATTTCAAGTGCCTTGAGATCTGAGCTGCTTTGGGTGCAGATCTACATCTTTCTACGCCCAATCCAGCAGTCTTCATCACCTTCCGCCTCCATACCAACTTCATTTGCCAAACGTCTCCCGCAGCACCGCAGCTTTAAGGCAGTTTAAAAAACGTTGCACAGAACGTTGCGTAAACTATATGTACATTTTTCTAAAAAGTCATAACATTAACCACTGTACAATGAAAGCATGTCTTCAGAACGTGGTCGAATAATACGTGTGCTTGGGATTGGTTCTTCTCGCTTGCCGTAGCCACAAAGCAGGGCTTAAGAACCAGGCTGGAGTACTGCTCACAGCTGCCTGTACTTGAACAGAACACACCTTCGTCATCCTCACAGCCTTCATCACCCTCACAGCCTTGCTGTTCTTCTTGGTCCTCCTGGGCCCCAGGCCATCGGCACCATCAGCTGCCTCACTGCAGACAAATTAAGCTGGATCCATGTTTACGTGCCCTAGGTGTACGTGGGTATGATTCCAGACACAGCAGCAGCACCGGTGTGTGTATGTATGTGTGTGTGTGGGTATTCGCACATGTCTGTGCGTGCATATATGTGTGTG
>JAOYMR010000004.1:20342539-20355705 GCA_025802075.1 Tenebrosternarchus preto | reverse complement strand
CCCCCCCATTTCTCATGCTCAACTATTTTTCGGTTGGAGAGCTGAACTGTGCTACGACTGTTACTCCTTCACCACTTCCACATAGGAAAACTCTTTGATCAACATTCCGTATTGACATACGTTACAGCGGAAATTTCTCGAACCCGAATAAAGAGTGTGAGGGAGCGCATGAGTCGTAATCGGTATCGAATATAATGCAGGCAAAATCGTGGACTCCTAAAAAGTCCTCAAAGGCAAGGCCGAGTCCAGCCAGGGTCCTGACGAAGCCGTTCGCCGGCATCGGCTACGCCGCCGTCTTCTGGAGATATCCAGTGGCCCTGTCCAACCAATTACAGCCTCCGCCGATTCATGAATAGCTTCCCACTGAAAAGCCTTCAGTTCAGCGGCATTTAATTAACGGCGATCGTAGAGCGGCTCGCTGGAGGGGAGGAGCTTTCTGGAGGGCGGGGCGGCGTGGCGATGCCGAGGTACTGCTATTTGACATTGCTGGATATGTTTGGCTATTAGCCTGGCCCACTATTTCCCGCTGTCTCTGATAAAAGAATGCTAATGAGCCCCGAATCTCTCAGGCTTCACCGGCCCTGCGCTTGGAAACGCTCTGAAACGCTCCCCACTGAAGGTGCTTGTCCTGCACATAGATGAAGCAGCTTGAAAACAAAGCGGAAAGGTGGAGGAGTTTAGGAGGGAGGAAGAAGAAGAAGCAGAAGAAGAAGCGAAGCCGACACTGAGCGACACTGAGCGAAGTTAAATCCTGGGAGGAGAAGGATGTGGGCCTGCTCTGCTCACGAGAAAACCAGCGTTTCTTTAGTGAAAACTGCCCACATCGTATCTGTTAAGCGTGTGCATGGCAGAAGAGGGTTTTGAAGGTGCAGAGTTTAACACGGATTACATGTGGATTTTTATTTTATTTATTTAATTTTTTTGAAGGGTTGAAGGTTACACTGTGCCGTGCTGAGAGAGGCCTGGACTACAGAGCTCTTACCTTTACTGTAAACCATGCAGTTATTCTTGGGGTCGTCAGCACTGACCCAGGTTACGCCCGCCAGCCACCGCGGTCCGCCCCTCAGCACCGCAACCACCTGAGATGGGCACAAAACATTGTAATGTCTGACTCAGCCATAACAAGACATCTGCGTGAAATGTGTAATGCGTCTTTCCTGTAACATGTAATACAGCGAGAACCTGGGAGTGGAGACCAGCCGTGATTTGCTTAGCAGCTTCTGTGACCTACTTCAGTCTGACTGCATAAAATGGCTGTAGGTTCTGCACTTGGTCATATTGTCACTGATCTCTCTGCCCCTCTCTACCCCTGCCTCTGATCGGATCTCATCCTGTGGGGTCCAGGAACCCAGATCTCAGAGGAAGGGTCTCTGAGAGCCCTGATCTTTAGCTCCATTGTGCCACACTATCATCATCATCACGCCCCTTCCTGAGACAGGAAAAGTCTGCAAGGAGTCTGCAAGTGTTTCCAAAAGGACACGTGCATACTGCAGCTCCAAATCCAGGTCAGAAAGCCAGGGATGATTTGATGCCTCCCTCTTCTGCCTGGCTCTAACAAAAGGTGATGATTTCTCCATAACGTCCAAACAAGACTATTCAAAGACAAAAACCTTTTTGAGGATCCCAATTCCACCAAGAGCCCTTTTAGGAAAGTAGTTCATAATTCAGAAGAGAGTTACTCTAACTGGTAAAAACATTTGATTCTAATGTGAGTTTACAAAGTCTCTTCTGAGAGAAACTATGGCTGGTCAGACATGATGGTCGAAAACCTTCCCCTATTGCCATCTAGGTGACAGCTCTATGGAGGCTCTCTGTAGGTCCTGACCATGGAGATAATCTCAGTAAAGGTCTTTGCCGGGAGGGTAGGGGGTGGAGCTGCTAGCTGGAAGAGCCTTGGATGTGTGTGTGTCTAGCGGCTCTGGGTTTTGAAGAGCTCATAGCAACAGCAATAGCAACACTGACTGCTTTATTGTACCTGTGCTTTAGAAGGAGGTGGGCATACATTTTCCATTCTCTTCAGTCTTGCTTTCTCTCTCTTTCTCTCTCTCTCTCTCTCTCTCTAGCAGCTTATCATCTCTCTTAATTGTTCATTAGCTCCACATTGCAGACCCTAAGCCATTTGTCTCCCTGACCCCAAATCTTCGTTTTTGCTCAGTTCTTACGCCTGGCTGGTTGTGTTGGACCAGGGCTAGTTTGACAGTGCATTGTTTCGGCCTGGCAGAGAAGAAAACACATGAGACGAGCGAGGGAAAGTGGGAGAGATGGAGGAAGAGTTATCAGACTCGACCGACACGGACAGGGAGAGATGGAGGAAGAGTTATCAGACTCGACCGGCATTGACGCCCGCAACTGTGCTAAGATATCCATCTTCAGCCTGGCAGAGGAGAGGGAGTGAACGAGAGAGAGAGAGAGAGGGAGAGAGGAGAGAAGGAGAGGAGAGGAGAGGAGAGGAGAGGAGAGGAGAGGAGAGGAGAGGAGAAAACAGGAGGAGAGAAGGGGTGGAGGCAGCAGGGGGCGGGGCTGTGCGGTGGCAGAAGCTGTAGAGCGTGAGTGTTTGATTTCTTTATTTGTGTGTGTGGAGGCTGAAGGAGGGCAGTACTCTGCTGGCCTCAGATATACAGTACGCCACTGTCACGCCTCGAAAACAGCCCAACGTCCTCGTTTAAGACCTGCCTTTTAAAGCCTTACAACTACTAGGATTTTAAATTTAGACTTACGTCCGTTTTAAAACCCACTTACAGTATCGGCAGAACTTCAACACTCAGGTGTTTTCTATAGCATTTCGTATGATGGCTTGCTAACGGTCTGTGCTGTTTGTGTGTGTGTGTGTGTGTGTGAATGAAGACCAGTGTAGATAGGTGAGTTTGGGAGTTTGTCTTAGGTTTGGTTAAGTCCTTAGTTTTAAACCTCACTTGATTTGTATTTAAGTTTTGGACTTAAAAGCACAGTGCCGCATCACACATTATCCACTACCCTGAATCTTCCTGGTGGGGTGCAAGTAGAACTGACTGTGTGGAAACAGAGAGAGAGAGGAAAAAGAGAGAGAGAGAAACAGAAAGAGAGAGAGAGAAAGCAGTAGGTATGGCTTGTCATGGTCCTGTCTCCTCTCTTTTCTCTCTCTCTCTTTGCTCTATCTCTCTCTCTCTCTCCCTCTCCTTGTGTTCCTATGTCTCTCCCACTGTTTCTCTCTCCTTGTCTATCTCCCTCTCCCCCTCTATCTCTCTCTCTATCCCCCTTCCTCCTCTCTCTCTCTCTCTCTCTCCCCCTCCCTCCTCTCTCTCTCTCTCTCTCTCTCTCTCTCTCTCTCTCTCTCTCTGCTGAATCCTCTTTCTCCTTATCAGGTCTGCACAGGCCTCCATGGGCCTCTCCCCACTCTGACAGGAGTAACAACAATGGCGCAGTGATACCAATGCGCTTCAGAGAGGGAACCTGCCATGGGCACAGATTACCCGTGACACACACACTCACTCACTCTTTTGCTTTCTCTCTCTCTCTCTCTTGGTCGGTCTGTCTCTCTCTCTCTCTCTCTCTCTCTCTCTCTCTCTCTCTGTCCCTCCCTCCTTCTCTCTCTGACACACAATGAAAAAGCACTCACTCTGTTTCTCTCAAACCTTAACTTCCAAACTGGACACTAAAACATACATTGTACTTGCTTCTTTTTTTTTTTGCTTCACTCTTTCTCCACCTGTTCCTTCTGTCTCTCCCTTTCTCTCTCTCTCCTCTCTCTCTCTCTCTCTTTCTCTATCAACTTCCTCCACTTTGTAAATCTCTCTCACACACTCAGTCTTCCATCAGCCGTTTGGGGTAGAGAATAAATCTGGTTTTACAGTGTGTGCAATGTTACACTAGTGGTGGGTTTGCATGCTGTGCTTCGTGGTGCTAATCTTTCCACCACAGAACGTTTGTGTCTCAGTGATCATTCTTTGCTGGTTTGTTTTATGCACTTAGTAATGAAAAATGCTTCCACAATAATCACATTTTGAAGACTTTGGCACAAGAGCTGTCAAAGCACTTTGTCTGTTTTTTTAGTCCATTTTTTTAAGAAACAAAAAACAGATGGTGACACTGTAAGTTGGACCAAGTTTTCATTGTGAAGATCTTAAAATAATATTTCAGTGATTTAAACTGACATTGAAACTCTTTAAAGTGATATAACACATTTATAACTGTAAATGGGGACTGTGCATTATTATGATCTATTTTACACTCCAAGGCCCCACAGGAAGCCAACTAGACAAAAAGAGTCTTACAGTGTCACTTCCTCCTTCTATCTTGCCAGCGAAAGGCCCCCACGTGGTGCCCAGGGGAAGTGCCTGACGAGAGCGAACCCCTTTTTCTGGTTGATCACTGACCATCTCCAGCTCTCCTGTTTAAAAGAGAAAAAAAGTGAGTTATGGCACACACACACACACACACACCAGACAGGTCCTCCAGCTCCTGCAGTCAATTAGCAGATCTTAGGCTGCGGTGAGGAGCTTTTCCGCTGCCCTCTGTCCTGGATGACCTGCTTGCCTCTTTGATTCTGCTTCAGACCCTGTGCTTTGACAGGCTTCAGATAAGCTGCACTAAGCTTCTCCCTCTCACTCTCCAACAGCGCGGGGCGAGCGAGTTCCCACTCTTCCAGTGGGGAAGGCTGATGGAGAGATAATGAGGCTCCTGGCAGCAGCTGCAGATCAAACCGCGCCTCTCCTCTCCAAGCCCCTCCATCAAACTCTCGTTCTGAACCAGATTATACGGCCGTGTTTAACTAAGGGCCACACCTACGCGGGCGTAGGTCAAGAGAGGGCGTCTTCTTTTAATGGTAATTCTGTTCTTTTTCTCTCCATCCTTTCTCTCGTTCACAAACACACACACACACACACACACACGTATCTATGCACATACAAATGTATACATGTATTTATTCCATCTTGGGACCAGAAAAAGAAAAATATGACTGCCATCAGTTCTTGAAAATCTTGAAATCTCAATCTTGAAAAACAAAATTTTGGACAAATCTGGAAAATGAATTTTTCGTTTCTTGTGTAAACCTTTGCATGGTTGGTGTAAGACACTGCATGGCTTCAAATGAATGAATCCATGAATCCCTGCTGTTGGGATGATAAAACAGTTTCAGTCAGCAGGCTACAGTTTCCCAGTCCTCCAGTGTAACTCCTGTGTTCTTCTACACCAGACCCACAGAGAGGCAATCAAACCACAGACTGCCTCCGAAAAAAGTGACAAGCTCTTCTCTACTGTATCAGACCTGGTGCACCTCTCTCTCTCTCTCTCTCTCTCTCTCTCTCTCTCTTTCTCTCTCTCTGCCTCATGCCACTTCACTCTCCCTCTAACTGTCTCGCCCTCCTTCCCTCCACTCTCTCTTCCTCTGTCTCTCTCTCTCTCTGTCTCTCTCTCTCTCTCCCTCTCTCTCAGCGGTCTAATCTGTGAAGGACTTAAAGGGACCTTATCTCCAGGCTCTCCTGCTTCATTTCATGCTTGATTTACTTTAATTTGTCTGATAGGGCACGAGGATTTGGAGACGGCCCATCTCTGGCTTGGGTGACGAGTTGGGGGGGAGGGGGGGTGTGATGGGGAGGCGGCCACTCTGATATTTTTCTGACACATTGTTGTGGGTTTGTGACTTCTCTCGCCACTCCGCCGTGATTTCCTGGAGAGTGAGGAGGAAGTGATGGGGCCGGGTTGATCCCAGTCTGGTGCGGCAGGCCGTTTGAACGTGTTTGGAGTCAAGCAGCCAGAGAAGAAAAGGACTGTGGGAGTGTGGAGCGATTGTACGATGGCCTCATCCTGCCCGACGATGACGTCAGGCTCGGCCTGGGCACCGGGACGGGGGTGGGGGGTGTTTCTGCGAGTTTCTCCAGCCCAGTAACCACATAGCGCCAACGCCATGCTGGCCTCGATAAACACCCGTCGCTACCTGTTACAACCCGGCAGAGCCTGAACAGAGGTGTGTTAATAAAGGCGCCGCGTTAGCAGCATGAGAGATGGAGCAAACGCTGTCAGTGGTGTGTGGATTCTGAACAAGCTCTACTCAGAGTCTCTGCATCCAACTGTCTGATCGTGCTTAGGCCTTGTGGGTGGCTTTCTCTGCTCGTTTAGTGTTCTCTGACCCAGAATTTAAGTGTCAAAATGATTTTAGTTTCCTTCAGCATGGTACAGAGGGGGTTCACTTTGGCAGACTGTGATTTTGAGGCTCGAACAATCATAAACCCTCCCTTCCTCTCCACCACCTCACCCCACCCTCACCTCCACCCTCACCTCCACCCCAACAGCTCCAAACCTGAGTTGAAATTCCCCTCCTAGCTCTACATAAGCAGTGGTGTGCGTGTGTGTGTCTGCATGCACGAGACTGATAAACGGAATGATGATCCAGCAACACGTCTTTATCCGCCTGCTCTGCATTAATTACCGCTGGCTTGTTTGTTGAAAAGATGATTAATATTCCAGCCAAAACGACCTAATTGAATACCACAACAACCCACACAATCAGGGTGGAACACACTGTTTTGTTTTCTGTAGATTAGCCTTTTTATCAATGTCATTATCTATATTATATTATTATTATCATTATTATTATTAGGTGTTATTTTAATTCAAATGACAGCCCCCAGCTCGACTCGCAGTGGTACGGGCGGATAAACGTGTAGAATGTGCTCTGTTGGGCGAGTAGAAGATCAGATGAACACGTGTGATGGACATTGGAGCTTCTGGGAACATTGGCAGCTAAGGGCGTTGGAATGCAAAAAGAGAGTGTATTAAGGTTTTCTAAGTAGGTGTTTTCACTACACTACATTGCAGATATACACAGTAAGAAGCACAGTAAGAAACTCTTTAGAAACATGTAGAAACCTATTAATGATCAGAGTTGTGGGATCAGAATCAGTGGGAAACAGTGCAGTCAGACCGAGTGGGAGTAGTGTTACCAGAGACAGTGGGAGTACTGGGATGAAACTCTGGGTATAGTGGGATTAGACTCAGTGAGAGCAGTGGGATCAGACTCAATTGGGGGAAGTAGAATCAGACACTATGGGATTGGTGGAATCAGACAGAATGAGAGTGGTGGGTTCAGATCCAGAGGAAACTATGTGATCAGACCCAGTGAGAACTGTGGGATCAGACCCAGTGGAAGCAATAGGATCAGACCCAGTGGGAATTGTGGGATCCAATCCAGTGGAAGCAGTGGCACTAGCACTCTGATCCAGTACAAACCAGGCTAAATGTCAGAACACTGGAGACCATGTGCCCTCTGTGTGTATCATCTCTCTCTCTCTCTCTCTCTCTTTCTCTCCCCCTCCATCTCTGTCCATATTTCCCTTTTTCATGTCTAGCTTTGTCTAACTCCTCTTTTACCACTTGATTCTTTCTCTCTCTCTCTCTCTCTCTCTCTCTCTCTCTCCCTCGCTCCCTCCCTCTCTCGGCGCAGAGCGCAGTGGTCAGTCCTGGTTTACATGTGCTTGGCTTCCTGTGTGAAAGGGCTTTAGTGAGCTCAATCAGCAGGTCTTTGATGTCTGCGGCAGCTGTAATGATTTCACATTGTTCCAGGGATTTCTCTAATCCACCAGTTTCATTCCTCCTCTTCCACCACCACCCCACTACCCCTCCCCCACTCTTCCCCGATACCCCCCCCCCTCCCCCATACGCATCTGTCTCTGCGCATTCAGTTCTCCCTGGTCTATCTTTTAACTCTCTGTGACAACCACAGATGAAGCTCTCACTTCAGAAGTAAGTTTCATAACATGACAGGCAACATAGAGAGTGGATTCGAGAAAGGCTGTAGGCATTGACATATCTCTTTCAAAGCTACTGAATGTATGAACTAACCTGAATGACAATATTCTATTCATTGTCTGCAGCTAATCCAGATAATTTTACTGTAGCTCAGAGTAATGCGTGCACACACACACACACACACACATATACACACACATGCCCCCACACGCACCACACCAGTGGTGTAATTAGCTTTGAGTTCATACATCTCTGTAGAGCAGGGAGGAGAAAAATCACTTTTTTATGATCTGATAAGGATGCACTGAGGCTCATTACTGTTCGAATGACTCTCTATCTCAACTAATCATGTTTTGCTGGAAGACAGGGAGAGAGGGATAGAGGGAGAGAGAGAGAGAGAGTGAGAGAGAGAAACAGAGAGAGAGAGAGAGTGAGAGAGAGACAGTGATATCTTACAGACTCGGTCTCTGACACGGTGAATGCAAGAGTTTGGTTTATCACCACACCAGACAATCACAACTGATATCCATGGAGAGATATGAACGAGATATGGGTGATATCTTTCCTGGTTGGGTCCGCTCAGGCTGTGGCGATATTTAGTAACACTGCAGTGGGTAAATCAAGGCTTAATAAAGGAAATTATTGTCCGTTTCCACAAGGAGAACAGCTGACAGGAGAAAAAAAAAGATGCCTTAAGATGCCATATGCAAGCTTGCCTGGACTCTTCTGTATTTTTGGGGGGTGAAATTATGGCTTGAAATCAGCACTGAGCAGCTTTGAATCCCAGCCTTTCTTTGCTCTGGTCATGTGAAAAGTGCATTTTAAAATGTCCTCAAATGTCTTGCTAGAATTGGTGAAGCACTACGGATTGTTGGGTACAGACACCGATTACAACCTGAAGTCTGTGGGAAGCAGAAGCACACCCACAAGAACAATGTAGGAAAAGAAGCGAATGTGGGCGTGGCTAACACAAAGGTCAACCAGCTGGCAGACTGTAGGCGTGGCTTACACAAAGGTCAACCAGCTGGCAGACTGTAGGCGTGGCTTACAGAAAGCTCATCCTGCTGAGAAACTGAAGCCGTGGCTTACAGATTGATGACTTACTTGGACCGTCCCATTTTTCTGATGCCAGGAGGCGGGACTGGAGTCTGTCTTCCTGTCTTTCACCATCTTCCTGGCCTGGTTCAACTGTTCAACAGAGATTTCAAAGGTTAGGTCTTCAACCATAGACCTCTGAGGATGTGTCGTCATTCAGTAGCTTTTGCCAGCAGCGTTTGTCAATGAGAAAAACAAACTGTTTTAAAAATCACTCGCACACTGTGGTTATTCAACAAATTATAAAGTCGCTATGTGGTAATTGTAATATGAAATATGCTACATACATGCTAACACTTCTGTGAATTTATTTAATGAATTAATCATAACACTTTGGCTTTGGCAATAGTACAATATGAATATGTATTATTATGTGATACTGTTGAAACAGTCTGTAGTCATAGTAATATTGATAAAACTGCTGTTATAATATTAGTGACTAGTGAACATGATGTCAGTTAAGTGTGATAAAGTGTTGACCTAAGGTGTGTAGCAGGATTCATGTTTCAGCTACATAAGAACCAACGTAAACAAAGCACTTTTGTAAGTCGCTCTGCATCAAATGTAAAATGTAAACGTTAAATGTAATGTAAATGTAATTGGGAGGATCCAGTAATATTCGGCGGAAAAATGACTGCAGAACAAAATATACAAAATGTAATGGATTTGGAACACGTTGATTAAGAACAGGCAGTGCTCAGGGTCGGTTTAAAAACATGATACATTTTTCACATGAACAAAAAACAGCTTAGACCTGAAGTCCTTATTTGGGCATGTGACAGACAGACCTGGAATCCTTATTTGGGCATGTGACAGACAGACCTGGAGTCCTTATTTGGGCATGTGACAGACATACCTGGAGTCCTTATTTGGGCATGTGACAGACTACAATGTGACACATGATTTCTGAGGTCTGTCGATCTTGTGCAAACAAACATGGAGCTTTTTCCATCCAGGATGGAATGGTGAAACTGTGGCTACTGCTCATCCTTTCATTCTAGAATCCCCTGTGGTGCGAGAGAATTAGAATTCCAGAACATTCCTCGTTCTGAATTCCTTCCTGAGTCTACTGTGGGATTTCTGAGGAAGTCGCTTCTCTTGAGAAAATGAGAAGCGCCTGGTAAAGGAGAGAGAGAGAGAGAAAAAGTGGAAAAAAGAGAGAATGTCCCAAGACCCACCTTGATCACAGACGCGTTTCCTCAGTTAAGCCCTGTGACGAAACTTATTGGAAATGTTTAATTACAGTGTAGGAAAAGAAATTAAGCTCCAGGATGACTCCTTAATTAAGCTGCGATTAAGCAGTCTCTGCCGTTAGCACCGACAGCATTTTATTAACCACCACAGGCAAAAATAAAGAGAACTTTATGCTCCTGACCTGACAAACACACAGCTTGAATCAGTGTACTTCCTTTCTAGGCTAAATGATCTGCTCCAGCCTTAGTGGTAGCCAGACTGAGGCAGACACTGTTCACGCTAAACTCCATCTCCTCCAGTGGGAAGTATCTAGTATCACTGTTGTCTGACTGTTCTCTGAGTGAAAGACGCTCAGCGCAGGAGAGGCAGGGTAAGGGGAAGTAGCCGTGATTCAGAGAGCAGGAGAACACACATCTGGGACCAGACGGCCCTTCCCAGGGCAAACACTCTGCTTTGAACGTTTTCATGATAGCCTGAATAAAGGCCTAAAGAAAACGACGAGGGTTTATCTTCCCGCTTAACATTCCATTACAAGGTTCACGGGGGTTCAAAATGCGTTTTAGGTCATACGCAAATCAAAGCAAATGAACGTTCAAAAAAAAAAAAAAAAAAGATTTGAAAAGATCTGTTTCGCCAATCCTCGAAGTTTAGTTCAAAACACAACCAAGCGAAATGAACAGAAGCCTGTAAAATGAGCTCCAATCTGAGCATTGGCTAAAACGAGCAGAGCCTTGTCTTGCCTGTACTTCTGTCTTAGCAAGAACAAAAGAGGACAGTACGCACGCCGTTCCACCCATTTCAGACAAAAACGGAGGAAGATTTGCTCTTTTGAAGATGCGTGGCTGCAAGGCAGAGCAGGTAGCGCACGTCCGAGTTTCTCCCACCGCAAAGTTTTTACAGGCAGCCGGGGGTGGGTTTGGGGGTTGGTGGGTGCGGGAGTTGAGGGGGGTGGAGGCGGGTAGGGTGGAGGGGATCGCCAAAATGCAGAGCCATTTCAAAGAGCAGATTCGTCATTTACGAATAAAAAGGCAGAACGTTTAGAACAGCGAGCGAATTTCAAACGGAGCCTGAGGGTGGAGGAGGCGGAGGCCCAGATGGCCGTAGCTTCACCCGCACGCCATAACCTCCAGCAGCTCCCTGAATACCTCGCCTCTGATGGCACTCTGTGGCCAGAAGAAATGCACATAATTGAATTTCGGTTCAAAGAGATGATGCTTTTAGCTGGGGTGGGAGGCTGGCTGCCCCAGGCAAGTGCCAGACACCCCTGGTATTGTTTACTACAACCAATAACCTTGTTGGAAACATATAGGTGCTTCTTCAAAATGGCACATTTCCCAAAGCTTCCCCTTTCGTATTTAAATTGAATGGGTTTTTTTTTTTTCTCCCCACACAAAGCCACACGCTCCCCCGAGCAACACGGAGCGCAATTCCGCTCGGGCCGCACAGCGGTTGAGGAGTAGCGGGAATAGTGGCCTTTTTGGACTGCACACAAGCAAATGGAAAAGGGCAGCTCCTTCTGATCACGCAGGTGTAGTTTCGCAAAAAATAAACCACATTAGTAATAAAAAAAAATAAAACCCAAATGATGCACGTGGAAGAAACAGGGACGTTGTAGTTCAGATGCCTAGTTCGGCACCTCGTTGCACGAGTTACGAGGAACGTGAGGTTTAATTCGTGCCACGTGAGACGAGTTGAGTCGAGATGGTCCACTTGCCTTTCTCTGAGAAGTCCTCGTCGCTAACGCCGAAGCTGTTCGCGTCCAGGGAGAACGGGGGACGCACGTCCTCCTCTGCGAGGAGCTCTCTCTCCTCACACGCCTCCTCTCCCAACACCTGCCCATCCCCCGACGCTCCTGCAGCATGGAAAGGGGAGAACCTCAGACTAGCTGGACTTCCACCTCAACCCTCCCAGACCACGTAATCAGACAGCAAGGAACAGAGGATGGCCTGCACAGTGTCATGGCAGCCCAACAACTACAGACTGTGCAGTTCTTATTTTTATATACAACCCCCCCCCCCCCCACTCCAAAAAAGTTGGGATGGTATGTGAAAGACTGAAAAGTTAAAGCAGTGATGTGTAAATTGCGTTTGATCTGCATCAAAACTGAAACAGTACAACATAATATAATGTTCAGTTTAATCTGAACTCAACTGCTTTGCTAAATATATCGTTGTCCCAAAGTGAGATATCTGCAATATGTTCCAAAAAAGGTAGGAAAGGAGGGAGTATTACATCACTGTGTTACATCACTGTGTTACATCACCTTTCCTTTCAACAACACTTAATAATCATCTGGAGACTAAAGACACCAGCTGATCGAGATCAAGAAAAAGCAATTCTTCGCAGTTTCAGCGGCGCCGCCATACAAATCCTTCACTTCTCAACGTTTTGCACGTTTTCAACGGGAGGCTGCCCTGGATTGCAGGCAGGCTGCTCCAGTGCCCACACGCTCTGACCGCACACACAAGCTGTCCTAACACATGCAGACTGTGGATCGGTGTTCTTTGATAAGATGTTGTTTGGAAGGTTCCAGAATTGCTCCAACGTGTGCATGAATGTTTCAGAGCTGACGGTGCCGTCACAGACGTGACGGATGTTGACTTTTGGATTTTGAACAATATGGAATGTCCTTTTCTTTTTTTTTTTTTTGTGCCTCGAGAACACGTTCAATACTTCCATGACCAATCTAAAAGATGGACAGATCTTTGACAAGAACTCCAGACCAGAGAAGTCTGTGGCTCTTCTGTACTTGTTGGCATAGGGCTCCTGCTATGAATATCTTGCATTTGTGGTTGTAGTGATGAAGACTGTTTACTGACAGAGGCTTGTCACAGTTGTTCGTGAGTCTGTGCAGTGGCACCTATCACAGAAAGATGCAGTGACACCTGTCACAGAAACATGACTGTTTTTAATGCAGTCCCAGGGATCGAAGGACACTGAGTTGTAGATTTTGCTCTATGCATGTCAGGAGATTTGCTGTCTTGTTCTGAGTCGTTTGATAGTATACAGGGGTAGAAGGTGAAATACAACAAAGCACACCTGCAACTGCCCCATGTGCAAAGAATAAATAAATAAATACAAGTTAATAAGTTTTCTTTTAAATACAGCTCTGAAAAAGCTCTGCTTTTCATTTTTTTCAGAATTACGGAAAA
>JAOYMR010000004.1:20313291-20333589 GCA_025802075.1 Tenebrosternarchus preto | reverse complement strand
ACTATATATATACATATATATAAAATCCTTTAGCCTGTTTTCTGTTGCTTAATAGTTAACATCTATAGTAATTTAATACTTATTATTAGTGTTGTTTTTAAAAAATAAACCATATCACATCCCCAAACAGTTGATCTGAATCCTAGATTTTAACAATCTGCAGACTACAGGCAGATTACACCGAACATAATTTTGAAGAATTTCTGGATAATGGGACATATGGAAACTAAAACTTTTCTGTCAAGTGCTTACAGTCCTACAGTGCGTTTGCTTCTTTCTGAAAATAACATCTTACACGGAGCAAATGTTAACAGCTAAACTTGAAATAGCAGATAAAGCTACATCACGCCATAAGAACCCAACAAATTTAAAAGCTCTCGCGGAGTTAACGAATGAAGTCATGCTTCTAAATAGCTTCGATTTGCACAAAGTAGCTAAGACTCAGAACTATTTGTTCACATAGAAACACGTTTAAAAACAAAGTCTGCTATCCATAAGAATAGGTCCTGATAAACTCAACAAATGATTTAAATAAAAGCAGCGTGCGTTTTGTCAAAACTCACGTTTGAATTGCCGTGGGTTGCTCTGTTTTCTGCGAGACATTCCTACCCCGCGAGCAGGTCACTGAATTCGCTGAATCCAGATATGTCACTTTCGCAGGGAAGCCTTTCGATTCATCCAATAAAAGATAAATGTGTTGTATAAAGGTTCAAAGGCAGGAGGCAAACAAATGCGTTCAGTCTTCACTCGATCTTGATGCGTTTGTACCCTAGGACACTTTACCTCGCGCGTCTTCCACAGGGTTAAGCTTTGCTGGGCTGTGATCTGAGCGCGGACTGACAGGAAAGATGAGAGTGTGTTGCGCTTTTGTGGCAGGACAAGGTTTGAGCCTCTCGATGTACCGTAGCTGTAGGCACAGCAGCACTGACATGCCAAGATTTGTCAGCACTGAGAATTTGTATGATCGTTATTATCCTCAGCTGTGTGAACGGCTTCACTGTACACCACTAACACGCAGTTGAATTCGGACTTTGACCACGTTGGCCAAGGTTTACCAGTGTTTGGGAGGTTTTTTTTTGGAGTAGATTTCCACTAGCTGCAGGAGACGTATCTGTGGCAATGTAGACAGCTAACAGTGTTTAAATCGGAAGTTATGATGTGTTTTTGTTTTGTTTTTTTTTTGTGGAAAATTGTGATTAATACGTTGATGAAATTAAAGTTAAAAATTGTCTTTGAGTTATACGGAGCACACAAACGTCCTGATTGGAGACATGAGCGGCGCAATTGAATGGAAATTTGTAAGCATGTTTTAATGTCCTTCCCTGAATATTTACTCTGACCGTTAACCGGGCCCCAGACTCCCAGAATCCCACATCCCTCACACTCCAGCACGGCTGCAACTGGGAAAAAATAAGATTAGGAATTGCTCGACAGTCCTGCAGTGAATACATATACTTTACAAACCCGTAAAATTTGCTTAGCCAGTTTACCCTTATATAAGAAACCCTGTTTAATAACCATAGATGTTTCCGCTATATTTACCAGCATAGCTCTGTTGCTATGGACGACAAGCAGACAAGTTTAAGTTATAACGTTTAGCGATGTAACATATTACTTAGACCTTATTCAGGACAAACTGTATAGGATATTTAAATATCCTACATATTCCGTCGAGCTCTCACCAACAAAATCTGAGCCTCGAAAAGATCTAGAAATAGAGTAAAATTCCTCTGCATTGAATAGGCTTCTTTAATGTAATGCAAATACATGGTAATTTCTCTACCTTGGAAAAAAACATGTCACCAAAGCCTATCGCGCTGCAGCCGATGCTGAAGCAGACGGTGCTATTTATTTTTTTATGTATTGCCACATTATAGATGCTGAGATTGGCGCAGCGCTAATCTGCTCAACAATCTGTAACTCAAATGGAAGGATTTCCACCTCTCCTTTATGGAGCATATCAATAAATTCCACGTGAGGAGAGGATTCTCCCGCCATTCAAGCTTGGGAACGTGATAACGGAGAAGTTGGCATCGCGGGCGCGGTCGAGATGGATTAATTATGTGCGAACATGGAAATAGGGCTTATCGCCACTTAGCAAAGGAGCCCAGCTCACGCGATCACAGAACGAGGATAAGACATGAACAATGCCACAGCACCTTGCAGCTCATCGTCTAACACGTTCAATTTTGTCATTGTAATTAAAAAGTAACATGCAATTATGTTTATATCTTACTGAGAGGGCGTGAAGTAAATAATTGCGTCGTAAAATGACAGTCGAGGAATGAAGCTCTTAAAAACTCGCACTTTGTGACCTCTGTATCCCTTGTGCATCCGCGAGCATGCAGAACATATTTAATGCACTGAGCATCTTTACTGTGAATCTCCAGGTTTTTTCACCTTACGGTGAGAAAATGCTTTTATGTAGAATTGGATTAACGAAATAATCACCATGTAGGTCTATTACATTCCTGTTTAAATATACAGTTTACTTTAAAACAATTTACTGCATTTAATCGAGATCTGTTTTTTACTTCAAATTTAGATTTTTTAACCGACTCACCACAAAATGCTATTAAAACAAAGTTTACCGCTGGTTTACTCTTCTAACGGCAAAATGATGCTTTAGAGACTGAACTTTAGAGACAAACTTATCATTCCGAAACAAACTTCACGCCGCTGAGAATTAACGCTATACTGACTCACATAAACACAACACACTCACACGCACACACACACACACACACACACACTTCAGTAGCATGATAGTTCTAGAGGATTTGCCATGCGATTATACCGTACGCATCGCTGGAGAACTTCTGCCATCTGTCCGAAGAGACTGATTGGAGCGGCGGGGTTAAGACTAAATTAAAACGAGTTCATCCAATTACTTTATCGAGCTTGTTTGAAGCCCGAACCCTGCACCTTCTCTGCATCACCTGCCCGTTTGTGAAGACCCTTGAAGAAATATCTGATACAATTATAGCGTGAAATGGGATGGGATGAGGCCCGAGTAATAAGTTTTTGCATATGTTTTCCCCTCAGGCATGTGATGTATTTGAAGTTCATTTTTAGTTCATTTGATAAAATAAATTGGCAAAACATGATCTCTGTGACCCTTTCAGGAACCTGTCTACTATCAGTCTGGGGAGAGGAAAGGTCTATAGTCGACTGACAATTCATTGGCAGTGCTAATCTTTCAAAATGCTCTAATAGCCAGACGCCAGACCTGTAAAAGAACCACATCCACCCCATCCCCTAAAAAACAGAGTTTAAGATGATATTTACTGTAATGGACTATAGTTTAATGTGAGCTTGGTTGTTATACTTAAGAACTGTTTGTGGGGGACGTTAAAGATACAATGTTATCCCTTCTTTTAAATTGGAGGCATATTACTTGGACATATGGGACTTTGGTGATAAGCTGTGAATAGTAAATGCGGCTCCTCACCACTTCTGATGTTTACTTCTGTAGTCTTACCACAGTGGTGCATACAGTGGGTGTAGGGAAACTCCAAAGGGTCAATTCAATTAAACAGGAAACAGATGCACGTCTGAGACACAGAGGTAAAGGAGCGCCGGGGCTGTGAGCGCTGAGGCTGGAGGCCGGGAAGAGGAAGGAGCTGCCTCTCATTCTGCCTCTCATTCTGCCTCTGACCGCACCTCCTCCTCGAGCCTCGTGCCCGCCGAAGCTCTTGGAGAAAACAAATGGAATTTGTCATTACATGGTTTGTTGTGGCACAGATGCAGACGAAGTGTCGTGAATTATGCACCTTCTCAGAAGAAAAGCGTGGCCAGCTTCTGCCGGCTGGATTAATAACTTTATTAGACGGCTGCAGGCGAGGGGAAAGTTAACAGTAGCGGGAGCCAAGGTCTTGCTCACCCTCAACGAGCCATGAAATTAGTGCATGGCCCCTGAAAATGGTGGCTGATGGAAAGGGAAAGAGCAAGTCCCAGGGGTCCAACATAGTCACACACACCCACACACACACTCACACACACACACACATGTACACTCACACACACACTCATATGCTCACACAGACAAACACACACAATGTACATTCACACACACACACATACTCACACACACACAAATCTACTGTCAACTAAGGTGTAGGGCCAGGGCTATCAGTGCACTGAGTTTGTACTGCTCTCTCTGCATGTATCTGATTGGAAAACTACTGGATACTCTGATACTCCAAATTCCTTGTGAAGTAACAAGAAACTGCGATTCACAGTGAAGCTGTAAATCTGAGGTTTCGGTTTGGAAAAGGTTCACTGTGCACCACCAACCAGCAGAGACAGAGCAGTTACACTGATGGCAACAATGTAAATCCCCAGTTGGAACTCGTGCAGACAGATGGGTCCTTCACCAGGTCTGAGAGCTTGTGCAGCTTAACCCTGTTTCCCTGTTTTTTTTCCGAATCCCAGTCCTCTAGTATTCCCGCACTACACATTTTAGCATTCCCTTCTAACACACAATCCAAACTCCGGAAGGGTTTCTCAGTTGATGAGTCAGGTGTGACAGAAGCAGGAAAAATACCAACATATGCAGTGTAGGGGAAGTCCAGGCCCAGCGATGGGAAAAGCTTTGCTTACATGAGACAGTTTTACAGATGTAGTCTGAAAGCCTGTATTGTAGATGTAGAAAAACTGGCCTTCTAAATGCAGTGAGCGTTGACTGAGCCCTAATTAATACTGGAACCTAGAATATCTGACAGTTGTGCAATTTCTGATAGTTATGTTATGTTATATTACGTTACGTTATGTTATCTCAGACAATCATGTGGTACCATGGGCCAGAACTGCTGGGTATAAACATTCTGACCTGCATTTGTAGGCCTCATATATTCAGGCTTTGTTCTACACTCCCACCCTTTTACTAAATGTAACTGTGATCCTCTCAGGCACAGAAGGCTCATGTCTAGAACCATAGATGATGCCAAACTCCAAATCCTGCATCTGCACTGTGCAGCTGTGATGCTGTGAAAACGTGGCTACACACACACACACACACACACACACAAAGCTGTGCTTTTCAAGTCCGAAAACAGCAGCATGCCATAAATGAGTGAAGCATACAATCATTAGACCAGCCTTTATTGAGACATCACCTTCCTTTTGAGAAGTGCTATATTTATCAGGGTATTAATGACAGTTAATTACTTGTGTAAACGCTAACCTAAAAAAGAATCATTAGTGTTTCCTCACTGGGTCAAATGTGGAGGAGGAAGTCTTGTGCGACTCTAAATGAGAGCTTAATTAATTCAGGCGCCGCATTAAAATTTGTTATGAACTGTTACCTCTGTATGTGCTCTCATTAATACAACCCTCAAGGGGCTGCTAATCATTACACACAAACAAGCTGACGGCACGCGAGCATGCACGAGCTCCTCTCTCCGGGAGACGGACATTCGGCAATTAATCACTAACGAGGAACAACGGCGTGGCTCTTTAACCTTAACACTCACGGAAAACGCACGCCTCCCGTCGCCGCCGCGGACGCTTCCGCTTTAACACCACCCATATGCGCTGCAGTAGCGGGCAGTGGGGAACGAGTGGACCTAATTAGCTGCGGTTTCTTTAACGGCGCGATTAGAGTTTATGCGCTGCCGTTAAACTCAACTCGTGGCTCTGGGCTCTGAAAGATGGAGTGAGCGGTGGCAAGACAATGGTGCGCAACGACACACCACGCGGGCCTGCCGGCCGAACGGTGTTTTGTTAAAGAAACGCAAAGAAAGAAGAGAGTTTGTGTTCGGAGTGGAGCAGACGTGAAGAGGAAGCCCTGTCTGACATCAGCAGTGCTGAAGGGACACTGAATAGGTCTTCATATTCCAAAAGCATTAATAGTTCACAACACGTCTCTTTTTTCTCTGCTTCTCTCTCTCCTTACTCACTCTCTCCTACTCGCTCTCTCCCACCCACTCTTACACGGTTCTACTTTTATTCCCTCTTCCCATCTCTCTCTCTCTCTCTCTCTCTCTCTCTCTCTCTGTACATTATTCAAATGAGTCATAAGAAACATTTCTCTACATTTCTCCACATCTTGTGGTTGTTTGTCAAGCTTTTTGCTCCCTGGCAGTTGTTACTGTAGTACATCTGCTTTCATGTGCTCTAGCACACTTAACACAAACATTTCTTAGAAAAAGCGTATTCACTGCACCGTTCTGATTGTCACAACAGGTTAAGCTTCCAACCTTTTAAAAACATTAAATTGTCTTCTTAGACACTAGAAAACTAATCATTTTTTGTATTAGTCATATTTAGCATTCCTCTACCTCTTTCATATTTAATTTACAACAGACTGTCTTTGCAGTTGTAACATAAGTGCCAATCAAATTACATTTATTCTGCAAAAACAACAACAAAAAAACCCCCACCAAGGTCACCGAAAATGCATAAAATAGTTCACAAAGAATAAGGTTCTTTGATGCATTTCGGCTGCAGCAAACCCATTCTGGTGTCATTGACATTTTCAGCTCTCGTGAACTTTGGCCACATCATTATCTCCAGTGCGACAGGTGCGGCCTTAATGAAGGCGCCTGCTGTTTAATTAGCTCCCTGTGGGACCCCAGGCGGGATTATCAAATGAACAAGTCCATAATTACCAGTTGCAGTGCATACGGCTCCCCTCTCCTGCTTCTGCCCCTCCCCCGACGCTGTCAGAGGCATCTCGCGCATCAAACATGCGGGGGGGGGGTGCCGGGTTCAGATGCTCTGACAACATGGACCTGGCTTGTCATATACTAGCCACTGCGGGATTCGTAGAGAGGTCTAGCAATGATACGGTCCTGTCACGGTTTATAAGTGTAACAACCAACATGGCAATTAGCTTAAGAGCCTCACAGGCGGTAATGAACTTAAACTGCAATTACTTGTCTTACTTTGCGGGCTTGTCAACACAGTGCAAAAATGCAGCTATCAGATTATACATAGACAACACATTTTAGAGAATCCACCTATATACTAACAGTAGCTTTTAAGAAAAGTAAACAGCAATTCGTTCAGTGCGAAATATCATATTTTTAAAGGCCTTATAGAGTCAAACGCACAGTTACCCAACACTAAATGCATAATCTGCACCAGATTCCTTGTCATAAAATCAGCACAACATATTGGCTGTGAGAAACTCTCTGGTTTGAACAAACCCCCACAGAGAGGACTGGCATCCTAGCCCCTCCGTGGCTGTGCCCGGCGCTCTGGCCAGAACCTTTCGGTCTCATTAGCGGCGTTCCAGGCAGGAGTGGGAGCGCGGCGTCCGCCCACGGCGCCAGCAGGGAGCGACCCTGCCGAGCCGCGTCCACCGCGACGGCCTGAAGGGAGTCCACGGGAGCGGCTAATCTCTCAAATCCCTCCCGAGCGCCACGGCGACAGTGACAGCAGGGAGGGGCGTGGAGATGGGCACGCTAATGAAACACACCGAGGCACACGCGAGAGGGGGGGATGAGACAGTTTATGATGGAGACAGAGAGCAGGGGCAGGCTTCTCAAATTAGCCCAGAGAGAGAGAGAGAGAGAGAGAGAGAGAGAGAGAGAGAGAGAGAGAGAGAGAGAGAGAGAGACAGAGAGAGAGAAAGAGAGAGAGAGAGAGAGAGAGAGAGAGAGAGAGAGAGAGAGAGAGAGAGAGAGAGAGAGAGAGAGAGAGACAGAGACAGAGAGAGAGAAAGGGAGAGGAAGAGAGAAACGGAGAGAGAGAGAGAGAGAGAGAGAGAGAGAGAGAGAGAGAGAGAGAGAGAGAGAGAGAGAAAAGAAACATGAAGACAGAAAAAGAAAGAAAGAAAGAAAGAAAGTGAGGAGTAACAAGGAGAGTCTGCTCTCGGTTCAAATGAGTGGTTCAGATCGGTGTAGCAGCAGGGTCTCCTAGAACATTCAAATAAAAGAAGTAACAAAAGGGAAATCTTTACATCGACTCAATTTAATTACAATCAAATATCAAGAGGTTGATAGTTTATCAATTTTAATAAAATGTCAAATTTACTTACAAGATTTTTTTTATCACAGGTTAAGCTTTTGGTTAAAGTTAAGGTTAAGATTAAAATTAAGGTTTTGACTACACTTTTGCATATTCACAAAATTCCTGTACTCACAGTGTGAATACTCAAAACAAGTACAGACGGCGAAATCAACGCTTCCAAATACGGAGGATGAACAATTTGCAGATGGAGAAAAAAACCTAAACTAAATTCAGGCAGCCTCCGATGCACAGGATTGGGGTGAACAGATGACAGAGCAGTGATTGGCCATAGATGGGACCGACGGAACGACAGGCTGAGCCGAGGTCCTTTACAAGCGAGTGTGTGTGTGATGCTGTGTCTTTACTGACAACGGTGATAAGGGACGGATGAGAGCGATATGTTAACAGAGGTGCATTAAATACCATGTGAGGGTGAAATAAAGTGGCCATTCCTCTCTCCGGGCTTCCCTGCAGTGTCCAAAATGAATAGTTTTAGGTGTGTGTGTGTGTGTGTGTGTGTGTGTGCGTGTTGAGGGGGGGTTATACTAAGCCGTTTGCTTAGAGAAGGTAGTAATTAGTTACTGTAATTACAGTGATGACATTGGCTTAATTGTTTCTGAAAGTGTGTTTCAGACCATTGCTGGGCAATTTAGATGATTCAGGTTGAAGACGTTCAGACGTTCAGAACGAAAAAGTGGGAATTTTACAGGATCCACAAAGCAACGGTTCTGTGCGCAAAGATGCGCGTGAGCTTATTTGATTTACGCTAATTGGTAAGCACATACTGCACTGTCTTAGATTACAGACATCAAACCGGAGGTTCTGCAAATTAAGAACGGCTTGAACATTTCCCTAAAAACAAAGAGTTCAAAGCTTTCCTGTGCTAAAGCGCCGCTCGGCGAGAAGGAGGGCATCTGTGGCGTCTGACTCCAGTGCACAGTGTAGTTACAACAGACAACATAACATCATTTAACCTTTACAATGGTCTTATTGATTTGTTTGGAGCTTATCGAGGCTCAGATCAGAGCCTGAAGCCAGTCTCCCCGGCGGGGGGTTGACTTAATTGAACAGCTCGCAGAAGACAAAGAGATCCCTCGCCCCGTGCTAGCATGCTTTGTAGTTTTTCACCGTGCCGGGGAGACCAGGTTGCGCGAACGCTGAAGCGTGCACTCGCACGTGCACGCCGCAGTGAAGCCGCATTGTTCGGCGCTTATCAACACTTCTCCTCTTCCTGACTCCACCAAAGGCAGAACAATTATTTACACCATGCAAAGTGAAAAAAGGTGATTCGAAGCAAACCTCGGAGGCTGTTTTCCTTAGCTGGAGAATCCGCTAGGCGGAAGATCTCTGGGAAAAATTGGAAACATACATTTTAATTAAATCCTTTTGGGGGAAAGGGGGTGGGGGTGGGGGGCAAATAACAACTGACCATTATAAATCATTTGTCGTCACCTACAACTATTTTTGCTTTTCTCTCAGTGGTAAGAAGCGGAGTGAAAGGCTTTTTCAGGTCCAGATAAGTGTTAATAAATTACCCATGTTTCCTGCTTAATGGCTGCCAGCCTGCTGTGGGGAGATATCATTGTGTGTCATGAATATTTTGATGTTGTGATTAGATCAAAAAGGCTGTGAATTCCTAACCAGCTGCGTGGACGCACCGCTGATCAGAAATGTCTATTTTACCAAAACAGATTATATTCCTTGCATATCTGCAGATAGGGAATAATTAGAATGACACGGGACCTGTATTTCGCTGTAGCAGCGTCGCAATTTTACAGCATCATAAGGATCTCGAGCCTGCTGGAAAATGCACGTCTGCCGAGTCTCAATACACCTTGACAGGTGAGATAATGACTCCTATTCTGATGTCCACGAGATTTGAATTTAGGCGGGGGGGGGTATAAACAAAATAATGGGCAGAGAAAGATAAAGAAATTACGCACACTGCCTGAATCTGCAAGACATTGATTAGTTACTTTCAGACGTTTTTATTCGCTGGCTTTATTTTCTTTCTCACGCGTTTGAGGGAGGCTGTCATCATCCAGTGAGCGTGGTGTGTGCGGGACGCTCTAACTGGTAGGTGTGACATAGGAATAGGTGCGTTTGCTGGTTCAAAGGAATAGAGAGGACATGCTTTCAAAGTGAAACATATTATTCTCACCCCTGATCTCCCCGTTTCTGTTTTGTTGTTTTTTTCTGTACACCTTGTGAACGTGCGCGCAGCATCTGTCATGGAGTCCAGGCCATGACGGGGAGAAAAATTGCTGTAACAATTCGGACAAGGAAAACAAATATTTACTTCTGAGTTACTGTTTAACTTGGTGAAGTTGCTCGGTTTAATTGTTAATTAGTTTGTCCATATGTTTTGTACAAGCCACCACTGCAACCCATATGGCATTTACTTTAAGCACAGTCTTGATGAGACTCTTATTGTGCACAATCCCGTGTTCCTAGAGTATTGGAGGTGACTCGGTCACACCGGCAGAAAATAACTCTACACTCCTAATTGTGCATTTGTGGAAAGAAAACAGCAATCTGCACAGATGGCTGTCAAAAACAAACGAATCCTTCAAAAGACACGCGTCAGCCAAGATCGGAGTCACCGTGTTGGACGGCGGCGCGGCATGCGGCTCAGGCGAAATGCTGTTTGCCCAAAATCCCGCAGAATAACTAGTGAGCAGAGAGTCGCAAACATCTGGAAGAGCGATCGTGGCAAGCCGGAAGATTCCACACTTGTCAGTCATCAGCTGTAATGGCACTTTCCAAGATGACAAGCTTTCATCAGAGAGGCCGATGTTTATCGCTTCAGCAAACCACGGTATGGCAGCTGGGTGTAGTAGTCTGTTTGGGTCTGTTCATGTTCCCAAGGCCAGTCGAGTCGGTGACACTGTGGGGATATTTCGCACATATCAAATTAATCTGAGGGCACTGAACCAGCAATAACCGATGTCACTGGTTGTTTTGTTCCTGAAATGTCGAAGTCACTGTCTGCTCATATAATGTCATCAATAACATGAACTGTACGGATGCGGTTTTCACACAAGATATTTTTTACCTTCACACGTTTCAAATAACTGAACTAGAAAAAAGCTTACACTGAGTTTTTGGTAATATAGAGCATCTTTCTGCTCATGTAACCATTTTTAATCTCTTTCTCTCTCTCTCTCTCTCTCTCTCTCTCTCTCTTCCTATCACTTGCAATCTCTGCCTTTCTCTTTTCACTTACCTACATATTGTATAGTGGAAAACTATTTTTCACCTCCCTTTAAAGAGCCTTCATCTAAGCACAGAGATATGACTGGGGTGACATTTTATAAAGTCAACATTAAGAGCCGAGGGCCACAGAGCGAGGCCAGAGAGCTCCCCCAGTTCTTATCAGGCTTTGTATTAGAAGCTGCTCTCTCAGTGATGTTTTCTAGTGCAGAGAGTTCAGCTGATTTGATACTCTTACTGTTCTTAGCAGAAAAAGTGAATGCGTAGGAATCCATAAATGTCCACATGTACCCACTGCAGCCAGATGTACTTGTACTAGAGTAAAATTACAGTGGATTTTCTTAGTCATGTATATTTACTTTTTATATCTCCCCAGCCTTCCCCCAATACCACACATTTGCAAATGATTAACAGCAGTTGGCTGATGAAAATGTTTTTTTTTTTCGTTAATCCATTTATGATTCCTGCGAGAGCCGGACACGTGGAAAGGTTACTGAGTGTGAACGCATGTGCATCGGTTCAGTTTTGATATGAGAAGATGCAGTGATATTGTACCACGCTCATTGCTCTTTATCTTTCTCTGTTATTCCTTACAAAAGCAGCCAGCTCAGTGATATTTTAGACCAAGTGAATGTGAACAGTTTGATGATTTGTCTTGGGGAAAGAATTTTTTCAGCACTATCAGGTAACATTGAAAATGTCCTTGTTGATTTGAGAGAGATACATGTTAATATCAGCCTTCCTTTGTCTGTTAGCTTCTCTTTTGTTATTTCACTAATAAGATGCTCAGGTTTCTTTATCACATGCTGGACTGCTCTGGATACAGGAACTGGCAAATATATATATTATATTATTATATAATTGTATAATTCCACTTTAAGACAACTTAAAAAAAACCTCATCCATCAATGTTTAAATCATGCTTTACAGTGTGGTATTGTTTTTAGTACTTTACATGTTTTTAAATTTCTCATACATGCATCTGTGAAATATTCTTCTGATTCAGTACATATACCCCTATTTCTACAAGCACAGAAATAAAAACGCTTCAGAAAACAACTTTATTTTAATGCCAGTGCAGGATTTACTCAAAACTTGCCCTAATGTCCTCAACTTCTCTCTTTCACTTCCTCCATGTTTGCAAAGTCCTCACAAATAATCTGAGCTTAAATGAGGTATTTGTAGTGCTAAAACAGATTGGTGTTCAGTTACTGTGTACTGGGATGTGGGGGTGTGTGTGTATGTGTGTGTGTGTGTGTGGGGGGGGGGGGCTGTTATTGCAAGAGCTTTCATTGTTGAACAAAGTGATTAATGCAAGAAACGGTGTGTAATGTTTTGCATAAGTTCTTAACAAAGTGTAAAGCGGAAAATGTATTTGGGTTTTTTTTTGGTGCCTTTGTTTCAGGCATGCATGCAAAAGTTAAGTTTTTGTAGTATTCGCTTTCATTGTGTAAGCAATCGGCTAAAACCGTAACATTACATCAATGCTGCCACCTTATGGCGAAATATTATAAGAACGTGTAGACCGCAAACATATGAAATTACAGTTTTTGCCGATTATCATACTATCGTACTATTTTTTGTTTATACTGTTGCAGTATAATGTTACTGTAAATATTTTTGTTTCTGTGAGTGTTCAGAAATGTACAGTATTGTATTAATTACATTCTGTACCGAAATTCTGTTTTACTTTGTGTATTTTTTTGTTGTAAAGACCTGCATTTGCAAAAAATAAAACAGTTTTCTATTTATTTCTATTATTTCTATTTTTGCTTTCATAAAAATGTGAGAAGATGTACTGAACTGGAAGAATGTTATACAGAGCCTGTATGAGAAATTTAAAAACTTATGTGATGTACTACAAACATCTTATTTTGTATAAAGTACATCAGTTGCTGCTTTGAAACAACCATTCAAATAGCGCATGTGTGTTTGATTGAAAAAGTATCATTTAATTTTGATTGCAATTTAATTTAGACACAGAAGTGAGATGTTTATCTCCAACTGTTGTTTTCTTTGGCTTTTGTGTGTAGAGTTTTGACAACTGTAATTGTTTCTACTCTTAATGTGGAGCTTGATGTAAACTTCTACGTTTAAATGTCTACGATAAGTTTTATTATAACTGTTAAAGTATTACATGAATATATAATAATTTATATTAAACAGTGGTCCTCTAACTGTCAGTGCCTGCCTCCAGATTGGACCAGTTTGTGATAAAAA
Source organism: Tenebrosternarchus preto (assembly GCA_025802075.1). Lineage (NCBI taxonomy): Eukaryota > Metazoa > Chordata > Actinopteri > Gymnotiformes > Apteronotidae > Tenebrosternarchus > Tenebrosternarchus preto. The sequence goes on along the minus strand of JAOYMR010000004.1, from coordinate 20,320,200 downwards.
CAAAAACAAAAACCTGAGCATCTTTAGAATTAGATTTTTTTTTTTCTAAAAAATTAGAATTAGAATTAGCTTTATTGCAATTGAACAGCAATGCAGTACCTTTAGTGCTAGACATTACATAAAATACTATGAGTAACAAAGAGAAGGAACTATAAAGATATGGCTATAAATTTACAAACACTTTACAGAAATGCTAAATATGTCACAGTGGATTCTTATTGCATACAGTGAACAGTCACTAGGTACATCACTGGGAGATGTTGGTACCTAGGAATTGTAAACTACTTTCTGTACTACTCCATTAATGTCTAGTTGAGCAGTTTCTTCCTTACAGCTGTGGAAGCTGATGATCATTTCTTTGGTTTAAAAGGTGTTGAGTGCCAGAAGGTTAGCCGAATACCACTCTGGCAGCCTGCAAACTTTATCCCTGTAGGCAGATTTGTCTCTGTTGTGTATCAGCCCCAGCATGGGGTCTCATCTTCAAACCTGATGGTGCTGTTTGTGCTGGGGGTTGGTGTGCAGTCATGTGTGTAGTGAGAACAAAGAAGGGGGCTTAGTATACAGCCCTGTGGGACTCCAGGAATGAGTGTTGGGGCAAGGGAGTATTGGGACCCTATCCTAACTGATTGCTGCCTGTTGGTTAGAAAATCCTTAATCCATCTGCAAGTGTGAGAAGTTTGGTAATCAATTTGCTGGGGACAATGGTGTTGAAAGCAGACCCTACAAACAGCATTCTCACATGTCTCCTGGTGTTCAAGGTGGGTAAGTGCAGGGCTGTACTGATGCTATCTTCTATTGATCCATTAGCACTGTAGGCAAATTGGTTGTTGTCCAGGGTGGGTGGTCCGGCATATTTGATTCGCTTGAGGGCCAGTTTCTCAAAGCACTTAGTTCCACTGGTCTGAAGTCATCGAGGCTGCTGGTTGCCATCTTCTTGGCAACAGGGCCAATGGTTGCAGTCACTGGGGAACGATGCACTGTGATAGAGACAGGTTGAAGATGTTTGTTAATACTCCCATCAGGGGTTCCGCCTGGCCCGACAGCATTCCTTGGGTTGGTATTGCGGAATGCCCTGCTGACATCAGCGCTATTGTCTATTGTTGGCTTGCCATATTATTGACACAGAATCTGCTTCCTTCATCTACAAGCATACGAAGAACTCATTGAGCTCCTTGGCTATTGGGTTGCTCATGCTGATATGCTGGATGTCTTACCATTCACTTCATGAGTTTCCTTCACTGAGGTGGCCTTGTGTCTTCTGCATTTAGGCCAACTTTGCATCTCTGAAGGTTTTTTTCAGGTTGGACTTGGTTGCAGTGTATAGTTCTGTTCCCAAAACTAAAGGTTGCATTGCGGATTCTCAGTTGTAGCTGGTTCTCTCTTGTCATCCATGGTTTATTAAAGAAATATTAGGAAAATAGCAAAGGAAATTATTAGAGAAATAACAAGTGGGAACTGATAGACAAAGGAAGGTTGATATTAATCGATATCTCTTTCAAATCAACAAGGACCTTTTCGTGTTACATGTTGATACTTCTGTGGGAACTTTTCAGTCTTAGAGGCTTTGAGATTGAGAGACAGAGGAAGAGGAAAGGGAAGAAGACATGGACAAGAACAAAAAAGAGGGCAAGGCCACAGACCGAGACAGATGAAATTAGGGCCTCTTTGCTGGACCATGTCATCAGCCATGTCCTGACGATGAGGGAAGCAAGGCACAGGCTGCAGCCTCAGTCTTCTGGTGGATTTTCATAACACAGACATTTAGATTGGAGAAGATATGGGATAATGATAGTCTCTACCTGGCTGCTCTGACCTAGGACTGTCCCCTCACTCCCCATGTCTCAATCCAACTGAGGATTTGTTTTCTTGTCATTGGAAAGTGTGTGGCAGCCAACCGCATACCCACCTGCCTCTTCAGCACACAGTGGAAGTCATACAGAGACGCTGAGGTGGAGTCAGTTCAGGCTTGGATATGACATACAAGGTGATATTTTCCCTGTTACCCAAAGATGACGTTGCTTGGAATGTGGGTGAAGTGATGTGTCCTAACAGAAGGCAGGACCCTTAAACCATCCACCCAATTCCTTACAATATAAAGTGCTGTTTTTGTTTGTACCATTAAACTATAATTTTATGGTATTAATACAAATAAAACTGAAATTATTTTTTTATGATGTGTATGCTTTGTTGTTGTTGCCTTGACAAAAATAAAGCTGGTTTCTGAAGTATTTCTATTTTGTGTTCATAAAATTGGGAGAAGACATATGTAAAGTACTAAAACAGCTTATTTATTATAAAGCACTTCAGTGAGTTGTTGAAACTTTGAAACAGTCATTCAAATGGTGCATCTGTGTTTGAGTTTGTTGCAAAAATGCCCTTTTGAAAAAGGATCATTTGGTATTAATTGTAGTTTTATTCTGACAAAGAAGTGAGATGTTTATCTCCAAGTGTTGTGTCTCCTTTGGTTTGTGAGATGTTTATCTCCAAGTGTTGTGTCTCCTTTGGTTTGGTGTGTAGGGTTTTGACACGATGAGCCAAATTATGCAGCAAATGTATAAGAAATTGCAAAAGAAATGTAAAGGACAATTTTCCTGATTTTGTATCATTGAAAAAAAGAAATATCTACATTACAATAATAAACTTATCTTGATAAAATGATCAAATATTTGGATGATACTTGCTACAGTGCAATGGCTCAGATTAGACTGTGCCTTCTTTCCAGCTTCCCAATGATACCAACCATGGTTGATATAGTCAGCTAAAGTGACCCGAATCCCAGCTGAGCTGGACACTCTTCCTCATGTTCTACCTCGTCTTCTCTCTCCAGCACTGGCCTCCGTTATCCAGACGAAGATGTCTAACGCGTGGCCAATTCATACTGCTCAAGTTCTGATTTATAAGTGTACAACAAGCCGCAAGTGTTTTTACCTATGAGGACTGGGTTTGGGCAATTGGTAAATGGACTTGGCATTCACATGGTTTCTTTTCCAAAAAGAAACACAAGGATTTCAGTATTGAATGAGGTGTCTAATATACAAAACTTGGCAAAAAGTGCATTTTAGAATTTCAAAATGAGTGCAAAGCAGAGAATGGTTTAAAATACCAGGTAAACAGGTAGGTCACATGACTTAGTGGTTTCAGTAAATGTGCCACAAATACCAGTTTTGCAATTGAAAAGCACAGATACTGCCCATATGCTGAAGAAACCATGTGCACATAACGGCAGGGAAGCTGTACACCCTAGAGAAACTAAAGCATATCATCTCGTTCTCCACCTCACACAGTACAGTAGTTATAACCACTAAATTCAGTGCCTTAATAACATGCACTACACTGTCAACATAAAATTGGATAAAAGCCTAGAAGTGAACATTCAGTGTGGACAAATGCTAGGAATCATAAAGATTCTTTTCTCATTCATTAAAAAACCCACACATGCCTTTCCTGATTGGTGGAATTTCTGTCTACTGGGTCAGTAAGGCAGTGCAGAAGATCAAGCTGTGAGGTATGACGTAGAATATAAAATAGCCATAAGGAGGTGCAGTCAATACACTGGTAAAGAAATCCAACAAACTCTGCCGGTGCCTCCACCCTCTGTGATATAACCCTAGCTGTGTAACTCCTGTGAGCCTGGTCTGTACCTGTTCCAGACCAGACAGACAAAAAGTCACACTAGTGGACCTGTACAAGTGGATCCTGGCTTCAAATGCACATAAGTTCAAGCTTGAGAGCTTTTTTTTTTTTTATGTAACACTAATATGGGCACTTCAGGCAGCACAATCCAAGTGATGAGTTTGACCAACCCTTTATGGTTTTAGTTGAATGACATCATGACCCCTGGCAAAGCAGTGTGGAACATCACATCTGCTACAGCTTGAGAGGGGCCATATGTTTATTATTCCAACACTTGTTCCAGCTGTCACTTTGTAAAATGTGGCAACCTTTGGCAGCAGTGCACAAAGATCATCAAAACCTCTTAGACAGAGCTTTGCACCAGCCTTCATCTTGTTATTTCATATGTACTTTTCTTTACTCCGTTCTTTGTATTTTTGTAGCTAAATAAGAATTGTCTGTTCATTTTCATCTGAATATAAGCATTAATTGTCTAACAAAAATAACTTCTTTATATGATTTTTATAGGTATGGGATGGGATATACATGATGGGATTACTGGAATACTGGTAGGTCTATCTAGGTATACTCAGAAATTATTTTAAATTGCATCCAAAAACTCTTACGGAACATTTTCGATATCTATAGAACATACTCACCACAAAACGCTTGTGTTTGATCCAGTTTATAGAAAATGTACAGACCATGCGTAGGACAAACGGAGAAAGTCTGTAGTGTTTGACCTTTCACCCTCTGTAAATGAGAAAGAGGGTAATGAACGCGTTCAATCAGAGACGGGGTGCCGTGAGTACCCGGCTGTAACAACACACACTCCCCTAGTAGTCGTTGTCGAGAAAGGCCAAGGACGGCTGCGAGATGTCTCCGGCCTTTGTTTGGATGGGAAATAGGGTGGCAGATGGCAAATTTATAATAGCCTAGTAAACAATAAGAAATGGTTTGTGTGTGCGTGTTAAACCTAGTGGGTTTATTTTCCGTTACTTGGCACAGCTAGTCAGCCCGCTGGTAACGTAGACTAACGTTAAATCGATTCGTGCAGGCGTCCCTCACAGTAAAGACGGGGATTGCGGTTTTGCTCGATTGTACGAATGCATAACGGTCCGGCTAGTTTGCTAAGTATCTGTTTATCGAATTAGCATTATACTACATAAGATTCCAAATTAAACTGTTGGATCACAGTGTTGAAATATTAGTAGTTTTACGATCGATTGTTAACCCATTGTGGTTTTAAGGTAAACTTAGCTAGTTATCTGTCGTTTGTTGTATGCAGCTTGTTGTGGTGTTAGCTAGCTATCTGTGGTAGCTAGGCTTGATGCTCTGAAATCATGATTGATGTAGTGAAAATTTCATCAACAGAAATAACGTGCTTGTAGAGATTACGTATAAATGGGTTGGCAAATGTAGCTGGCTGGCTGTAATAGCTAGCTTTATGTAGCCTGATTTATAGTTTTACTAGAGTAGCTTTGTCTAGTCGATAGATTCTGGGCTAAACAGACTTAGCTAGCTAGCTAACGAGGAAAGTCGGTAGTCGTCCTTTGTTGTAACGTTACACCACTAGCTAGCACGTTAGCTAACTAACTCGCTAGCTCCAGCTGTTTAGCTGATGTTTAGGTAGCATGCCGAGGTGGCAATCGCTAGCTAAGACAAGTAGTTAATTCTCACGATATCCGTGTAGGACACCATCCGTTTTGCAGTTTCTGCTAACTAATAAAACTTGAAGTAAAGGTTTGTTATCCCGTTGGTCAGGTACTAACCTTTTAGAAGTTATCTCAACGTAGTAGCTAGCTACGAAGAGCATAAAACAAAAGGAAATCTACTACAAAGTAGCAGATTCATTATTATAATAACAACCTCGATCTTACGGTACTATGGAGTGCATTTGGGACATAACATTATTATGGATGTATCCCCTTCTCATTCACAGTCTTTTCATTGGTAAGTACGGCATTGTTTTGTCGAAATAAATTTAAACGTGACGGAAAGCTTTTGTTTTCAAGTTAGGTTTTTCAGAGATATTATATGTTGACTTATAAGACGAGTCTAGAGATTGTCCTTATTTCTTTAAATAAGCTGCGAAGCAAATTGGAAATGTTTATGTAACGCGATCGTCCCTTTAATCAAACATCGACACGAAGACAAATACAAATATTGTACTACTTAAAAGTTGGACGGCATGTGTCTCCTTACAAAATTGGCCGGTTGAAGCTGAACTAACAAACAAAGGCGTATTGTATCTGCGTATAGTGATATATTCGTGTGTGTGTGTGTGTATATATACATTAACCACGCAAGTGACTATAACAAGTATTTAATCTTGTACAGAGTACGATATTCACTTTGATTAGCATTTTGACTTGCTTTGGTTTCCACTGGATCTTTTATTCAGAGATAATGTTTCAAAGTCGGCCGTCCGGAATGAGGGAGAAATGCATAATGCATCTTTGTCATATGTTTGTTCTGTGACCACAAAGTTCAGCTGTCTTGATGACGAGAACATTTTCAAGTGTTCACAACAGTAGCTGCAGCTGTTCACTGAGAGCCTATGTGGTGGGTTGGGACATGTTGAAGCATGATTTTCACTTTTCTTCTTCAGAGCTCTTTATAGCCAGCTGCTGAAAGTCAAGAGTCCTTGGTCAACAGCCTGTAGCACTCGACTTAATCGTGTGTGTGTGTGTGTGTGTGTGTGTGTGTGTGTGTATCTCACCCCCCAAAATTGAAACAATTAACAAAAACATTACTCTGTCCCACTTGGAGTTTTTATAAACCAGCATATTTCATCTTAGCTGTGTCCACAGAACTATTGCTAATATGTTGGCTATTTATCTAGCAGACGTTTACTTTGTACACAGTTCATGTGCTGTGTATTTTCAGGAGACTTGAAGCCTCATTTCTTGTTGTGTTCACCACTTCGCTGTGTTTGTTTGGTTTAGCACTTCTTCTTGCTCTGAACATTTGTTTAATAATATTCAGTAATGCCTCCCCATGACAAAACTAAATAAAAAAAAATCTCTCCTCCATCTCATGGTGCTTCAGGCATAGCCTTAACAAGAAGTTGGGGATTTGTCCAACTCTGTCTCTACTGGCCAGCAGTGTTCATGTTGGCACATCAGTAGCATAGCTGTTGAACTGAGTGGGGGGGACGACTCTTCAGTAGCATAGCTGTTGAACTGAGTGTGGGGGGGGGGGGGGACACTTCAGTAGCATAGCTGTTGAACGGAGTGTGGGGGGGGACCATACAGTAGCATAGCTGTTGAACTGAGTGGGGGGCAGGATAAACCA
>JAOYMR010000004.1:20259128-20280618 GCA_025802075.1 Tenebrosternarchus preto | reverse complement strand
AAAAAGATTTCATAACTATATTTTTTTTAATTTTTTTTTTTCCCCTTTGGGAAATTTTTTTTTGGTTTAAACTTTTGCTGTGCTCTCCCCCATACGGGCCATCGGCTTTGGCGCCCATTTTTATTTTGCCCCCCCCCCCCCCCCCCCATCATGCTCGGCGAAGATTAAACCACAGCCAGACCGAACCGAACGGCTGTTTCTTGGGACAGGAATGTGAGTGTGCACCTGCTATCACGCCGATTCCATCCTCACAGTCATAGTCTGAGTATTCACCATCACTGATCCGCTGTGATCCTGCGTGGGCAAGGACATCAGGAGATGCAGAGGGAGATGGAAGAGAAACAGTGTGTGTGTGTGTGTGTGTGTGTGTGTGTGTGTGTGTGTAAGGGGAGAGGGGCAAGAAAAGATATTTGTTAGAAAGCAGTGAATTAACAGATTAACTAGTCTGGTGAAGGACATCTCCTCATTCCTAATGTTATTTGCTACCTGTCCATCAGCTAATGCTGAAGTTACTGCAGAACTACACACAGCAGGACCAGGACAGCTGTCCTTAACCCCTGCATTCCCCACATCGTCTTAGAGGTAAAAACCACCATTTATATAAAGCCATGGTGCCCTTAACTAAACCGGCACCTGAGTAAAACCTGCCTAATCCCAGTAGGAGAGTGACAGGCACATACACTCTATAAGAGGAAACTGTAATGGCAGATTCCTATCTAAATGCAAAACACCTTGACAAGTGAATCAGTAATTACAAAATGCTTCGGCACATCCTGTAACTTGTAAAATCGTTGTAACCTGTGAAAACAAGCTGCGTTTGTTGAGAGGCCAAAATGTGTGCATGCGCGCGCGCGCGCACACACACACACACACACACACACACACACACAGACACACACCCCAAATATCAGTTATGGACAGTACTGGTTAGAGAGGCCAGGAGGTGGTGTTAGCTGTTAGCTGGGAAGTAGGAAGCTAACACACGCGCGTCTGCTCAGGGTAGACGAGAGTCTCATCAGCACTACCGGCCAACAACGAGGCCCAAAACTACAGACTGCATGCGAAGCAGAGGCAGACTGGGTGAAGCACCAACCACACACAGCACGGCAAGCCGGAGGAGGTCAGAGGGAACTGCTGGAGAGCACAAGCCTGTTAGAGGAGGTGATGGAGGGAAAGAAGAGAGAGGGAGGAGAGAAAGGACAGTCAACCCCATGCCACCTGAGCTCACTCACTAACTTGGTTGTGTTACCTTGGCTGTAATAATATGAGCCTTGGCCTGGAATTGTATCAGTTTGAGGAGAAATTGTTGTATTAAGGAAATAAAACAAAAACATGAATTAGCAACGACACTGGAACTTAAAAGAACTCTGAACTGGTGTCCATATAAGCAGTTTGGCTACCATGAAAGCAGCTCATTTGTATGTGTGTGTGTGTGGTGCAGGTGTACGTACTCTGCAGCCTGCGGCCGTGGGGTTCCCCCTGAAGGAGGCGTCTCGGCATGTAGGGGGAGGGGTTGGGGAGGGGCATGGAGGTGTGGTCATGGGTCTGCAGCTTATACCAGTGAGGCACGTCATCGAACAGGGCCGTCTCCAGCTCTATGAGAATCTACACACACACACACACACACACACACACACACACACGTGAGGAGGAGTCCAGCCCTCTTCTCTTCTGCTTTTCCTTCTCCTCTCCGAGTGAAGAGGCTCCAGATGTCTGTGGTTTTTTGGGGGCCATAACACTGTGCTATGGCATTTTCCCTGTTTTTTTTTGTTTGTTTATGTTTTTTTAATTAGCCGACAATGTAACTTGGACAGAGTTCAAAGGCTATAGCATTGTGAAAAGCGAGTTGAATGTTCAAGGGATACATTTTGCCTTTGAGCTCTGGTGATTTAACCAGCCATTACTGTCAAGACTTAGAATCCACTTCATTTCAAAAATTGATCATTTGCCCCCTTTTAACTGCAGTGTAATTCCATAAGTTTTCTTGCTTTCCACATATTATTATTACTACTATTACTATTATATTACAGCTATTATTAGCTATATTGTTTGTATTACATAACACCCTTTTGTGTGTGTGTGCGCGCAACCGCATTGTTAGGTCTTCAGACGAGCTATTTGAGACCGTCATTACTAACTAACGCAGGTTAGTGTTACTAAACGGAGAGCTGAGCACAGCCGCTCCTCTCGCTCACCTCGCCGAGGAATTCGCTCTCTTCCTCGCGAACGCACGCCTGGTCCCACACTGTGATTTCCAGCATGCGCTCCCGGAACTCGCGCATGTGCACGGGCGAGTACATAAACGTTTGGTTCCACCTCGGCTCGAGCGACTTCTTCACCGTCTTCGTTCTTCTTTTGCTTTTATCGCTGAGGAGTGGGGGGGAAATGGCGGGAGAGCATTTACGATCCATCCCAGATGCAGATGACGCATTTTAGTTTCAACCATTTAGCTTTAAACAGCGGGTGGAGTTATTTTACTCAGCACTGAAATATCTACATATTTCAATCATTTATACCAACCGATTTGCATTTTACATTATAATTTATATTTACAGCTATAAAGTCCATATGGGTATTGGCAGCACCGGTTTGTTGAACATTCTCCCTTTAAAATGTTTGGGCTTCATTTCGTGATAGGGAAGTCCTAAACTTTAGATTTTTTTTGTAACTAGTTCTAGAGAGAAACTCTGCAGTGTTTAATTAATTACTGTAAGACATGGGTTACACAGGAGCTGAGAATCAACTGGGTGCAGAGCTGCAGTTAGTTCACACCTTCTATCAGGGAGGAAGTAGATTTTGACGTAAGGGTTCCTGGGCCTCCCGTCCTCCCGGGGAGGCAGATCTTTGGCTCCCAGGATGGTGACGATGAGCTGGTGTCCTACTTTGTCATACCACAGTTTCACCTTGAGACAGAGAAGATCTGGGTCAGGCCGTCTGAGGACAGGACTAGCGGCCCCGTAGGGAGGGACAAATCACAAGCAGGGTAACGGACCACATGCTGGTTGCGGATTTCTTAAAAGCCATTAGGCTAGGGACACACCAAACCGACACTGAAGAACTAAACACACACCGTGTGTGTGCATTTACACTCGAATGCGCTAAACAGACTAGAGAAGGCGAATGGCATGTATGTTCTGCACCTGCGCAAAGAAAAAAATAAAGATGCCGCTGCTTCTCAAGTGCTGCACGCCAATTCCTTCCACAAAATTGCATACATTAAACGTCAAGGTAACGAGAAATATTCCACCGGTTGTCTAGATAGGTAGCAAAGAAATGCCTGAGTTGGAAAATATACCGTTAGCCTACAACCCTCACAAAGACGACCCTTTATGACTGTATTGCTTTCAAATTTAGTCAATCAGAAAAGTCTCCCTCAAGGCCAACGGCAATTCGACATGCGCAACTGGTGATGACGAGAACCAGCTAGAGCCAGTGGTGCGGAATACACCGCACTGAGCACAACCATCGCCGTCCAGCTGCCGGGTCAGTGTGTCCCTAGAATTACGCTACCCGTGGTCTCCAACTACACACACATTGAGCTGTGTCTTCATGGGTGGGTCGCTGGTAGCTTCCTATATTCTAGAACTAGAAACTAAAGCTGTATAATTCTAAAATTAGAAAGCCATTATGGAATTCTACTTATATGAATGTTCCCTGATGGAATATTTCACAAGGAAAACATTCAGGGTGCTCTATATATACTACAGTTTCTGGTTTGGTAACCACCATCAAAGATGATTACCACCATCTCTGGCCTTTCTTAGGGTGAGAGATGTTCTACATGGGAAAAGCATACAGCAGGCCAAGGGATGAGGGTGTTTGAAACAAGTTCTTCCTAGTAGGAAGACACTTGATCTCACAATAATTCCACCCTAACAACTAGACACTCTTTAAGGGGCACGCATGAACAGGACTGTCAAAAGGAATGACCCGAAGCAAAAAAAAAATTCAACAAAAATTGCAAATCACTGGAACACCGTGCATGTTAATTTTCTCCTTTTTTTTTGGTACTTGTGACTCATTTTCAAACAGCTTTCCGTTCTAGTGGACCGACTTCATTAATTACTTATGTAACGAGTAAAAATAAGTCAGATGCTTCCATGTTTGTTAAACTACGTTTATTACATCTGCTGAAAGACCGAAGGGGAAGAACGGGGGATTTTGCAGAGGTCCTGCTACCCAGGAGGCAGTGTGAGCAGGACACGCAGCACAAGAAACGCCGAGACATCACAGTTTGCCTGTCCTTTCATACGACTCACTATACAGGTCGCTAGAGCAACGGGTTACTAGAGCGATCCACCCCTACCCACTATACAGCACACGGCACTCGAAAAAAAATAGTTCAGGAATCATGCATGCAGCTAAGCGAGTGCATTCGATACAAACTAGGAGCAGTCTGGGTCGTCTCAAACGCAAGACCAGTCGAAAGGGAGAGAATTCAGTCCAAACAAATTGTACCGTTTCATTCAGTAAACACTCAACGCTAACCGAAAGTGCTTGTGATTTAATCAAACAGCCGTGATTCCACATGGGGTAAATTTTGACAATAGCTGGATTTCTGCGGCCTAATTGCGATGAGGAAAGAATTTCAGAGTCATTTGAATAATTTACCAGTTAAAGTATTCCAGTTAGAAACCAGCTAAAGTCCAGTTAAAGGTCATAATTCAGCACTGAAATAGTTTTTACGTTCTTGTACATGCACAACTCTAGCGCAGAGAACAGTGGCTTCAAAGGCACTGAGGGACTCAATTCTGCAGGTACAATTTGTTTATTTATCTGTGGGCTCTGGAGATGCAGCCAGTTGTTCCCCGGAAAAAGCAAACCCTCGTATTGTATAAGTGGGACGGTGTATCATACTGTAAATCTCAATGCAACATGGAACATGAAATTCACGTGAGCTCAGATTTTTAACTGAACAGGACTGTCGATCTGTGTTTACGCTTCAAACCTTAGGTTTGTTCTTTCACACCCACACCGACACACACACGTGCCATTGCTGGGGGTGGTGTTTCCCTAAAGCTTTTATAATGGAATGAAAAATCATGTTTCAAGTTGCATGCAAAAAAAAAAAAAAGAAAGAAAAACAGATTTGTCCCCGAAGGATTTGAATTTCATCAAAACATTTAAAGAGACCTCATTAAAAAGGCAATATTGAATTAAATTTGAATATCAAAACAGTGCAACATTTTGGAGCAGGACATTTAAAAAATAAATAAATAAAAAACCACCACGGAACCGATTGTCTCTTTAAACAATTTCATTCAGGTCAGTAGGTCATGCAGGCACTTTCAGACCCTCAGCAGGATGGACTTCATTTGTTAAAAATGAAAAAGTATGAAAAAGCCTGAATGGATGTGAAAGAGCAGGTAACAAAAGCATCGTGTAAAAGGGGAAAAACTCAAACAAAAGGCAATGGAAAAAAAATCTGTGATTTCAAATGCTGCCATTTTCCTGCTATGCATTTTCCAAATTTGACAAAGAGAAGAGTGAAGAGGGGGAGGAGGAGGGGGGGGACAGAAAGGGAGGGGGGGGGACAGACAGTCAGTCAGACTGGTGCCGTTACCTGGACCCTAGGGAGAAAAGGTGTGGTTCTTCTATTAAGGCATGGACTCTGGATAAGCAAAATTAAAGAACAAAACAAAACAAAAAAGCAATAAAAACTAAACCAAAAACTCACAAAGGCACATAAATCAAAACCACACTGCTGAGAGGAGATTTAGCCTAGCAGTTCAAATGTAATAATTCAAATATAAGAATTTTATCACAATTCAATTCAAACGTATACAGGCAACTACTACTAAACCTTGAACCAAAATGTCATGTACCGAACAATCAAGGCATTTTTTTTATTGTTTAAGTGCACATGTGAACGAAGTTCATTATTCAGCCCATGAGAGAACCTGTGTGTGTGTGTGTGTGTGTGTGTGTGTGTGTGTGTGTGTGTGCGTGCAAGCATACAACCCATTTTAGTAATGAAAACTTTGACATTTAAGACGAACCTCCCTCCCCCAGGAAAAAAGCTCAGCATAGCAGACAAGGCTGTACAGCTGGAAGAAGCACTGGAGTGCAGCCTGTACGCGAGCTCCTCCACTCCTCACGCAAGCACCTCCACCTCAGCTCCCCCACTCCTCATGCGAGCACCTCCATCTCAGCTCTCCCACTCCTGACGCGAACACCTCCACCCCACCTCCTCCACTCCTCACGCGAGCACCTCCACCCCACCTCCTCCACTCCTCACGTGAGCTCCAGCTCCCCCACTCCTCACGCGAGCACCTCCACCCCACCTCCTCCACTCCTCAGGCGAGCACCTCCACCCCACCTCCTCCACTCCTCACGTGAGCTCCAGCTCCTCCACTCCACAAATGGAGGACAGTAGAGAATGCAAGGCTCTCATTTCCAGCAAGGATAACAGCAGGAAATTCTCCACTTTCACATCATGTGCCCTCAAGCAGGGGTGGCTGATATAGCATCATTTTGACATTCTGTCACAATATCCAGTGTAATTTGACAGGTATTTATACCAGAAGTTCTTGCAAGGCAGATGTACCATCTCTGAGCATACTCTATACATCATGGGTCATGGGACTTCTGTATTTAGTCATATTTGTCACTGAATAACTAACAACCAGCAAGGCTTTGATATCCCAATGTTCTGACACCTCTGTCAGGCACATGTGAAAAAAACACTCACAGAATAGCTGATGTGTAAATTTGTACTTAAGATGCATGTCTAAAACCCAACTGGATGACGAACCTCTAGGGCTTGCAGATGTTAGACCTGTTCAGGCTGGCCTTTACATCATTTATATGGACTTTTATATGTTTCATTAATGTACGTATCATATAATAACTTTAAACTTGTTTAAACATATAATAGTAAATGCATTCTAAATGAAAGTGCTATATAAATGAAGATTATTATTAGCTATTATTCTGCACATTATCCTTCAAGTTTACACCACACTCGCAGCGGTGTCATTACAGTTTTAAACATTTCGTTTTTATTTATAATTAGACATTCCCTCAGATGTTAAACTATAGCTAAACTAGCACAAAATTGAGCTACGCACAGCCGTTACGACCACAATAGAGATTATGTGGGTGATGTCACTGTTCCAATTGTGATAGAAGGTATGCGCATGATGTTATCGTTACGATAACAATAGGGGTACATGCATGATGTCATTGTTACGATAACAACAGAGATGCATGCATGATGTCACTGTTCGCAATAGAAGGCTTGTGCATGACGTCACCGGTGATGGGCGTGACCTCAAATGCTCACCCCTGAGTGGCAACGCTGGTTTCTTAATCAGGCGAATCCGCTAGCCCTATTTTTTAAAGCTCTTAAGTTAAGATGCACATTTTTCATCAACAGTAATAACCCTGACTGGCAGTGAGTTTGAAAATGAATTTAACCCTCTCAGCTAATTCTGGATACGTGGCCCTGGACGCTGCTGTCTACACAGACCCTTCCCCAGCTCAGCAGGTCAACGCTGAGGGTTTTCACATTTAGTTACAGTTACATCAGGTTCAGTTTGTGTCCACCTTAACCTGAGACCAGACTCCAACTACCGATAACCACCCTCTTCACACCAAGTACAAAATGGCAGGAAAACCCTGTTGTTAGCAAACTATTAAAGAGTCACATGTGCTAAAGCAGAAGCCGGCCTGAGGACATCATGTATGCAAACAGCTGGAGGCAACCTGCAAAGAGCCCTAGGGCATGCTGGGAACTCACCGAGAGCTGTCCGGAGAGGTACTGCGGAGCGTCCCGGAGCACGCCGGGGCTCATGGGAGATGTCACCGAGATGGAGGGGCCCATGTTCTGAGCTTCAAAGGAACCTGAATCTGGTTTGCAATGGAAGTATTACGTTACTTTTAACTGCACACAATTACAAACCTGACTGCTCTTTATAAAGTCTCGCAAAAAATGTGCTAAAATTCAACTTTAAAAATAAAAATCAATTTCAATTTATTAAATATTTCTTACTTGCTTCAAGAACAAAAGACATCCTATTATTATTTGGAAAATGGAGAACCAATTTTAGATTCATATTCGTAACAGGACTCCATTAACATTGGTACTAATGCTGTAATCTGTTAAAGCTGGAATCTTATAATGATGTTTGTAATGATGTATTAGTGCATCAGAAACATAATGGTGCTCACTTGTTTCCAGCTGTGGATGTGTGCTCTCTGGTGCTCTGGAGAGATCCCTGCAACACAGGAATGAAGTGGTCTGTGTTGACATGCAGGAGTAGGTAAACACTGCGTATGACACGGTTAACCCATGCAGACTAAATACTAGACAGCAAAGGCAGTTCTGTTATCAGATTGTCAGATTTATCAGCATCGTTCTGTTGATTAACTGCACATACAGCATTATTAGTGCAGAACATGCATGTTCTGAGTGCGCATGGTTCTTTTCTTGCTGGCAAAGCCTCCAGTGTTTTGCAATTGTTGTTCAGTATCCAACTATTTATCCCATATGTATTGTTGTACATTATGACAATGAAAATAAAACTGAATATTTCTGTAAGCTTACAAACCAAACAATGAATAAATGTAGTGGGGTGAGTGAGAAAATGTAAAGGCATGCTAAAGTGCATGCGTGGTGTGTGTGTGCGTGTGTGTGTGTGTACGCAGGCCATCCTAAATCCCGGTTCTCAGACACATCATGTGTTTACTGTCCCTAGTAGCCAGAGTGCTAAATGGCAAGGAGGACACGCCTCCCGCCAGCTCACATGGCAAGAAGGACACGCCTCCCGCCAGCTCACATGGCAAGAAGGACACGCCTCCCACCAGGTCACATGGCAAGGAGGACACGCCTCCCGCCAGCTCACCCAAAGGGCCGGGAGACCAGCAGCTCCACCTGGGGCTCTAGTTTCGACTCCAGAATAATATTGTAAACTTCCTTAAATGTGGCTCCATCCAGCACCCTCCCATTCCACTCAAGCACCTGGTCGCCTAGTAACAGAGGGAGAGAGAGAGAAAGAGAGAGAGAACACAGCACAGCTTAGCACTCTCAGATCACACACAGCCCACACAGAGGCGCTGACTAAACTTCAAGATAAAGAAAATGGCAACAAAAATGACAGCTGCATCAACAATCACCGCGTTTCTATAGCACGTCTGCATTACGTTACATATAAGGAAAGGAAACGCGTTCTGAAATTCTCTTAGGAAAGGCAGCAGAGACAGCACACAGACGCGTGTCCATCTGTCCAGCTCACGTGAGCCCGTACCTGGTCGGAGATGGCCCACAACATCTGCTAAACTTCCTCTCTTCACCTTGGTGATGAAAGCACAGAGTCGACCGGAGTCCATCAGCTTTCCACCAACCACCTGCGGTGAAGAAAACGCACACCTGCGTCACACGAAGCTCCCGTCAGCTACGAGCAAATCAATTAACTGAAGCCATGATGAAACCGAATCTCTGTGGCACTGTTTTGGTCATGGATTTAGTCAGTTTTAGGAATCCATCATCAATCATGACACACGTGATGCTTCCAGTCAGGTTTTAGATCAGACGATCTGTTCTGTGCTGTAAGAACAGTAGTTTAAGTTGCAAATTGTTCAATTTCATGCTGACAATAACTGCAGTGGGACATATTTTTTTAATCCTTTCATTTTAAATCGTTCTGCTTATAAATGCTTTCAAAGTAACCTTACAGAAAGAAGCGAATGTGCATCTGAAGGTGGTGCATCTGAAGGTGGGTGCATCTGAAGGTGGGTGCATCTGAAGGTGGTGCATCTGAAGGTGGGTGTCGTTCAGTCTGGTTTTTTTTTTGTTTGTTTTTTTGTATACAGGATTCTGAACTGTAGGATTTACATTTGGTCCATTGCATTCATTCTTTAAAACCCAAGAAACTTTGACCTTAGTTGAAGTTTTAAATGTGGAGAGGAGAGTCTTATAAAGAAACTGAATAATAACTTCTGTACTCATTCTGGTACCTTCATTCATTAATCAAAGTTTCCTCAAATCCCGAGACCAAATTCACGTAAGGACTGAATCTCACAAAATTCACTTCAGGATTACTTAGATGGTACAGAATGAAAATGATATGAATGTAAACATAACTATGTTGCGAATTATACTGCACATCTATACCTCAAATTAAGGTGTGAGGTCGTCTTTTCCGAAATCGCCAACCTGGTGCGTTAAAACCTGCACTAGTAACGTTACAGAAATCACAGCTCCCTCTCGCCCCCTGTGGGTGAGCAGTGGTATGGGGTTTTACCTTCAGGCCTAGCAGAGCTCCAGTGTCTCTGGGAACTGTGCCATCTTTCAGACGCTTGTTGAGCAAAATCCGTCCCATCAGGAAATTACCATCTTTGGACGGTTGCCATGTTACAGAGTGCTGAGGGGTTAAAGTACAGAATACACCGTTTGGTTTAGAACAAGTGCCTACAACCCTGAAAAGAAATAAATAAATAAATAAATCTCTCAGGCATTCGTGCACACAGACTCATGCGTGCGTGCCTGCGCGCGCACGCACACACACACACACACACACACACACACACACACAGACTTGGTAAGATTAGATGTCCTTCTGCTTGGGGACGGTTTGCTGTGAGAACACAGACTGTGCCAGCAATCGTCTGAATAGCAGGTGAGATCTACGACTGTGTTTCCACTGCTTAATGCAAGCGTTTTCTGGGGTTTTTTTGTTGTAAAACCATGCTGACAATTTTCTCAAATAATGTATGCACAAAGTCTGTAATATTTAAAGAACTTTTTGCAGTCTGAGAACGGAAATGGGGGGGGGGGGGGAAGGAAGGGTAGTTTCTGTGGGACAGAGCCCAATCAGGTCAACACCAGGGTGTGAGAGTCAGGACAGCAAGAGGTCAGAGGACAAAGGGACATGCTGCGGGACACCGTGCGGGACACCTAGACAGGAGAGACAGGAGAGACGCGAGTGGAAGGTCCACGCAAAGGACACAACAGAGCTGGGGAAAAGAAAAACAAAACACCCACTGGACGGGTTCCTACGCATTACTGAATATCCGGAAGGGAGAAAAATTCAGAAATTCAGGTAAAAGAGTTCTCAGCTCTTCCAGGGGAAGCTCTAAAACACGACAGGAAACAACACGGGGTGTTCCGGTGCTGCTCTGGGGTCAAAGGGGTGGGCAGGGCTTCTCGTTCAGAGGCTCAGAGGTAGAGCAACAAAATGGCAACAGTAGAGCGTAGCGCAAGGGGTCACAGCAGGGGGCGGGGAGTTTGAGAGGGGTGGCGGAGACAGCAGCGGTACGGCTCTGACCAAGATCCTCGTTTAGCGTTGTAGCGGAGCATTCGACTTTTTCCTCGACCCCTGACCCGGTCGCAGGCACCCAGGGGTACCACTGCTACATGGGCCCAGCTTATCAGCACCTCATCCTCACTCAGGATCTCGGGTGAGAGGTTTACGGCCGGTTACGCTCTCCAGAGCTTCTTTTACGACCTCCGAGCACCCCAGAGAGCTCCAAGAGGGGCAGAGGAAGAAACCGACACCACGTTCTTTTATGCTTCCATTTAAACCCTGTTCCCATAACGACACGGGATCAGGAAAATTACCATCGGATTCTTCTCACTGAGAGCATTTCAGAGGTATCATTTTTGGTGAGGAAATCCCATCCTGAATGTTTAAACCACCACCTACTCTGAAGCACAGAGCTAATAATGCCAGCAAAGAGGAGCATCACCAACAAACCTCTGAATAGGAATGGAACAAATTATATTACCATTAAGTTACTGTTGGGTTATTTTTGTTCATGGTTAAATGAGTTATTAACCTCACCTTTGTGTAGTGTTAAATCTGTACTTAATTTGGATAACTCACCCATTATTTAGGGTGAACATGCAAGTATGTAACAGTTATTTTCTTCTAGGTAGAAGTCATTGTAGCAGAGTAATAGCATATAAAAGCATCGTTAGTTATGATCTCTGTTAGACCTGGAAGGAATGAGTTTAGAATGCATTGTGGTGTCCGGTATTATTCCTTCTTGGTTTCATTTGTTCGTTTTTCTTTGTCTTATCGTTTATTATGCGTTACTGAGGATGTGTCTGTTTTGATTAACCGTGCTCTGTAGGTTCTCATTATAGTGTTGTGGAGCAAAGTTTTGTCAGTTAACAGTGGGGTGTTGCTCTCCGGCAATGTGCAATCTGCAACGGGCCAACATGGCCTCACGCGTGCGGACGCACAGGTGTTTGGGTTCCAACCCCCTCGTCGTAACTGTGAGGCTTAATCCAGATTAAACTTTGAGGTGTCTATCTCTCATTATGATCATCATCAGTCTAGGTAGACTAAGTTTAAATCCCATCTCCAGTAACTCCACCCCTCCCCCCCTCCCCATTCAATGATGCCTCCATGATTGGAAGACGGGATACGTTTCAAACAAACAGCAGCAAAAGGACAGGGGTGCAGTGGTGGAGACAGAAGAAAAGATAAACAAACGTGCAAAGGTGATTTAAATGAAGGAGACATGGGATTAGAGAAGAGGGTTGGACACCTCACCATGGACACAGGGCAGGCTTCACTAGGCCAAGACGCGTGGTCCCACCAGTGTCCGTCCATATCTCCTGCGGACAGAGCACAGATGAGCACAACAGCACAGGACAAGGCCAGGAGAGATGAGCCTCACGCACAAATGCCACGTTCACAGCGACACACACACACACACACACACACACACACACACACACACACACACACACACACACAGGTGTGTCTGTGTACTTGAGCACCAAATAAACCCAAAATAAACAACAAAAGTCATTCAGATAAGGACCATCACCAGCAACACTACGATCACCAACTGATCTCTGAAAGTTGCTTTGTGACGATTAAAAAGCATTACGCTTATTCAGTGAAGCCAGAAATAATGTACTACATTCATATGCTGCAAATAACACGCTATTCTAAAATAATGGCTTCATAAAGTTCATAGCAGCACAAGAATGAATGACGTGAATGACACAAGTGTTATAAATATAGGTACCATCTTTAAATTTACACCTAATGGAATGTTCTTTTAAACTGATAACAGTACAGGAAGAAGCCAGACACATCAGACCAGGCAATTAAGCTTTACATTTAGCTTGAATGGGTTTAATTGAGGTTCATGTGCTTTGGTCTGGGTCTATAAAGGATACAGTACATTAGTTGATATGGATGTATCTGAAGATGACCTATTGGAACATGAACTTGCCTAACTGGGCATTGAGCGAAACTAGTATATCCAAAGTTCAAGATACAAAGCCCTCTCTTAGTTTATGAGCAAAAGGTGTTTGTAGGTTTATTATCTGTCAGCTTAAGATCTTGTCCAAAGTGTTTTCATGTAAGCGAATGTGTGCTGATGGGTCTGTCTTATGTGCAGTCCTGTTTGTTGATGTTTACGTCGACTCTGTGGAGCGAGGCTGGATCTTCATGTCGTGACTAAGGGTCTCACAGTGGGCCACATTTCTTAAAGGACAGGGGGGGGGAAACAAACAACAAAAAAAAACCAATAAAACGTGAAACTTGTGACACCCAACAATGCAAACGCTCAGCGGCACAAACCCAAAGATATACCAGCGCTCTGATCCTACAAATTCAACTCGTACGACTGCCAAGTCGCACATTCCGGGAAGGCATAGCGGTCTTTCGTGAAACTCAATGCGGTCTCTCGTGAAACTCAGGGTGTCACGCCGACGCCCGTGCGAGCAACTCGTTTCCGGCAGGAGTGAAAGATTCTCTTCGGGACACCTGTAACAGCACAACACGGCAGGCACTCGTGAAACTCGACACGCCTTAAGAGTGCACGCGAAGCGAAGTCTCAAAAGAACACACCGAAGGGCCAAACAACCAGAGCTGGACATCACGCCATCACCTCATCCACATACAGACAGTGGAAGCCATTTGCAGAGGACACAACCATGTTAGTCACTGCGTTATATATGTAAATATGATTCTGTACGCCAATTCAAACAGCTCACAACAAATCGGTTGCGCGCCGTTGTATAAAAAACACTTTATATAACATACGCCATAAACAATATTTAAAAAACAAAAATGTGATGAATTTAAATGTCATACTAAAACTGTAAAAACTTTGCATAGATGTATTTTATAATAAAAACTATTTATGATCAGTACGCATCATTTACGAAGTCACGTGTGAAAGAGACGTAACTGAATAATGTTATTGTACATACAAAAGGGCTATAATATGTTTTATAGAGGCCATCACACATCAAGTCATGATCATCTACGACGTTTACAGACCTTTAGGCCTTAAAACCATAAAGACATTCAGAAGATGTAACGTACTCTGAAGTCCAGCTCTAACCCTTTCGGCTGGTACCACAGAGCTTCTGGGGAGTCATGCGCAGCATTACTGAGGTCCTGACCCGTCACACTGATGGCCAGGTCTACGTAGCGGAGTCTTCACCGAGACGCCTTCAAAAAGGTATCACACAAATGTCCTCATTAACAAGTAACTGGACCTGTTACAGCATCTACCTCCAACCTGGACCGGGGATCTTATTAAATGCTTCCAGGCTAGAACAACTCCCTAGTGAGCCTTTTGTTTTCCAGAATGTAACAATCTTGGGAATTACATAAGGAAATTACATTATTTCCATAAAATAATAATTTTGTTATAAGAGTTCGGAACCGCATTCTCCAATTTGCAGTACAATGTGTTTTTTTAATAAGTACCAATAAACAAAATATCAAAATATAACCGCTGATATGTTTTGAAGGTTTTACATAATTATGGTAAGTCTTTAAGCTAGATCAACAAAGCAACGTATGTACAAGGAGCTGGTAAATCCATCACCTAAAGGGTTAAAACTTCCATTCAATGTGACCCACAACTGCAAGATTAGAAAAATCTCTAAACATGAGAGGAAACACTGTTGATCAGATTCTAACATCCCAAAGAACGTAATTCACCGACGCATTTAGCAAATGATCAATAACCAGCGTGAAACTATGCAAGAACAGATACGGTGCTACAGGCTGGAGTAAATATTCTAGTCTGTGGTACAGACACCGGCATTCCGTCACACTGCCCGTTACGTTCCCTCACGCCAGTCATCTTCCGTTACACACCCTATATAACAGCTGCGGAAATGACAAACTCAGGAAGTGGCCTTACATCACCAGTCATTCCTCTTTTACGGAGCACCACGGTCCCACGCGATCGTTCGCACGGCCGGCAAATCCGCCTGGGCACCAGCAGCCCTTCCCAACCCTGAAGCGGTCAAACTTCCGCGGAGCTGATCGACTTCTGCCGCCCCAACGGCGAGGACGTCCAGGAGGAAGCTTACTCCAGCATGCCCAAAAGAACGTCCTGCTAGATTTTAAATCGCCACTCACCCTCTCCCACTCCCCCAACAATCTTTCTTTTCATCCTCCCCCATGCCTTGCTGACACTAGGCAGAGCAGCATTACAGTAATGAGCTTACCTTTATTCCTGTAAGACGGCTCACGCAGCCCTGCCTGCCCGATCCCCTCACGCCACAGCGTACCGGTTCGCCTGGCGGATCTCTGCCTCGGTGCTTCCGTTAGCACCTGCACAGCCTCACTCCAGCACCGCCAGAACTCATCCACGTCTCGCTCAAGAGCTCGTCCACGTCTCGCTCCAAGCTCCCACTGACAGGCTGCAGTCACACTTCGGGAAAGTGTGAAGTGTGAAAGGCTTCATTCTCCATTCTCCAGCACACACACCCCCTCACCCCCCCCCCCCACACACACACTCGCACACACACTCGCCCCCGCACGACTAGTGCAGTGTGGCATCCACTAGCTGCTACAGTGAGATGACCTCCTCTCCTCAACTAGAGGGTGTCAGCATCCCTGCCACTTCAAACCCGTTATGTCCAGGAGTCGGTCATTCCTGGTGTTCTCACAGTGACCCACCATGGCAGAAACCACACTGAACGTTCCAGACCTCCCCCCCGTGTGCCATACAAGAACATGAACCTCTGAGGAGCCAAAACCCAAGAGCACAGCATCTTCCAGCTGATTCACAGGACTGGCACAGACCTGCCGATATGATATTTCGCTGACAATTTGTCGATTATTTTTAACGTATTCCGATTCTGTACTGGAAATCGATATTGTGACATTTTCTGATTATTAAACAACATCCTGCTCAGAAATTGGTTTCAAATACTGTGAGTTATAAAGTAATGTCTGTCTAAGATACTCCTTTGAGTTCGTTTTACTGAATATTAAATCAGTGCTGTTTGCATGTTCATATAAAAAAAACATTTCTAAATGATTTAAATCGCCATGTTCAAGAACTCATTTGTAACCAAATCGAAATTTTCTAAACAGCTTATTAAAAGCAGCTGAAAACCTAGGAGGGGGGGGGGGGGCAGAGAGAGATGGCAAAAGACAGGCAGAAGAATGCGAGAGACAGAGGAGATAGAGAGGGGGAGAGATGGAGAGAGGGAGAAGGAGAGAAAGGCAGGAGAAGGAGAAAAAGTAAACAAAACCCCCCCACAGAAACCCACTGAAATAATTTCGCTGTCCAGCCAATAAGAGTTCTAACGTCAGGACGAAACACGTCTCGCGCTGGGCAGAGCGGGAGCCTGGGGAAGGCTGCAATGTCCCGCCAAGCCTGGCGCCATTTAAAACTGCCCCTAAGGCGTTGAGGACCTCTGGCGGGATGAAGTCCTGGCTGACGCCCGAGAGCCGACACAGTCCGATCCCTCACCACCGCAGGGTTTCGAACAACAACAACGAGGACCTGCTGCCAGGAGATGACACACTCAAGTCCTCACTGCATCCACACCTGTGCTAGTTAGACAGGAACTTGAAACTGCTGCTCTCCCCTGTCCAACAGCATATCGGTAACACTGAGAATGGAGTGTGACCTGTAAGCCACAGGAGCAGAAGAGGAAAACTATAAGATCCAACTTTGCGATCAAAATAGGTCAATGCACTACATCCGATAGGAAAAACCACTGCGCGCAAACGACTAGGAGCTTTCAGTAGGTCTGAGTCAGGCCCAGCATGGTGAGATGACCAGTAAATGGAGATTAATGGCAAACGTCTGGTCTGTTGGGGACAGGAGCAGAAGAGTGGATGAACAGCAAAACATCCTCAGAGATGATCCAGCGACTATTTAAGCACTTTGTATAAAAACACCCGTAACACCTCGAGCGAGCAGCTTCTAATTCAGAAGGCAAACATGGCCTCAGTCAGATTTCTCATTATATGCACAAAACACCCAGAGTGAACCAGGAAATGCAGAATTAAGACACAGATAACAGGTCCAACTCTGCAACCGAGCACAAAATGCGATGCGTCTTCACTTCATTAAAAACCCATGAAGCAAAAATGGCGAATGGTTCAAGCTCAAAGCAGTAGTAATACAAAACAGTTCAGTATAAACGTTGTAGTCTGATGATAGAGGGGCCACAGAGAGGCATCAGTGGAGGTACCTGTCTAGTTTCCCCAGGTCAGCGTGCGATACGGCGAACTTCGATTACACCAACAAACGACTGAGCAGTAACAGCAGTAAAGCCAACAAGGCCCACGGAGCTGACAGACGGTCATCGCCAGTGAGATTCCGACGTCGTTTGGGCGAAAGCCGGCCACCGCGACATCGAGGTGCGAACGGCCACGACGGGACGCGACGATGCGATCGGCTCCGCAGCACGGCGAAATCTACCAGCCGGGATCTCCTGCCTACCGAAGACCACACCCAGAGTGGCGGGCGTGTCGTAGAGGGCCGGGCAGGACCACGCCCACATTCCGTGTTGCAACTCCTCTATTTGAAACCAGTGTCGTTTTCAGCAGCCTGCGAGGATAAAGGCAGTCATGAGAAAGTCAGTGGCAAAGTGCGACTGGCAGGCAGCTCACACCGCACTGCCATTTCTACCGCTGACAGCCACCAGATACTGAGCCTTTACCGCCCCCTTGGCCCCGCCCCTGGCCCCGCCCCCTCAGACCGCAGCTCCAAAAAGCCTGGTCCCAGCAACACTACGATGGGCAAAAAAAGTGCGGAAACCTCTTTGGAGGTCAGGACAGGAGGACGGGCTAAAAGTTCAGAGGATGCAAGCCCAGGGAAGAACCAGCTCCTCAGAGAGGAGACCTCTTCATCAGCTAGATCGACCACGTCGAAAGTTGAAGCCTCTGAATCCCGAGCCCAGGACAGAAGGACTGGGCCCTTCTTTTAACGATCGCTTTCAGGATGTGAAGACGGTTTAGTCAGACCGCTCCTAAAATAAAAAGGACTCGTGGCAGCTCCGGTTCTCGTGAGGCGTTTTTCTTTACAATGGCCTATTCGCAGACGGCAAACTGAGCTCCACTGCTGAGAAACACGAGTCCCCGCGCACAGTTCTCTCACGCCGCCACACTTGTCGTGCAGAGGATCAGGCACAAAGGCATGAAGCCCGGGAATTAGACAGGTGAAGCCAGAGCCAGCCACTGTCTGCAGGATACAACGGGGTTTTAAAAAAATAAAAAAAGTTTCAAAAAGTACAGCAAAGACACAGCGTAATCCTACTCATGTTCACTTCAGTAAACAAAGCAGAAATAAACAGTTCTGTCAAATCCCTGGTGATGAATGAATGCTATTTTTTTTTTTGTCCAAGTCCACTTGGACTCAAACAAACACCATGTTATTCAACACTGTGCCCAGTACCTGAGAGGCAAAGGAAAGGAATTTCTGTTTCTTAGTGTGGTTCTGGAGGACATGCAGCCAGAGCACGGTATTGCTCCATCCAAACTTCCAGCACACCAGAAACAAGAAAACAAAAACACTGAATGCCTGGCACAGGTGTGTCAGGAGATGACGTAGAGCAAAACTTTGAACAGAGCCAGGGTCTCTGTCTTTTAAATACGAGGGTGTAACAGTAGAGGTTTTGTTTTTTTTTTTCTTTTCATTTTTCTTTTTTTTAGCCATTCTTAGTAAATTGTCATTTCTACAGCCACCAAGTCAGTGCTTGAACTTTGGCTCTCTGTTACTTGGGCAGAAAGTGAAGAGATGTAACGGAGATTACAGTGCAACAAACTGAGTAATGGCTTCCTATTGCCAATTCTACTTTAAGGAGATTAAAGCACTCATCCAGGATTTCCATGGCAACAATGACCAGCAGCTCATTCGTACATAATCAGGAAGACGAGCGAGGAACCCTGACCCCAACAACCCGTAACAGTGAAACCTTTGATTTATCTTGTTGAACACAACGAATGTCATCCTGAGCGTTTGTTCCATTAGGGAACAGATGTGTGCGTTCAAAAGCAAAATCAGAGAACTAAAGTATTAAATCTCCCCCTCTTTAAACCCTCACCTTTCTCGCAGTACACCTCACACTCCAGAGCCACGTCCTCGCAGCTGGTGTACTCTGGCGTGAGCAGCTCCTCCTCCTCAGAGCAACTGAAGCTGCCCATGGGGCTGAAGTCGCTCGGGCGGAGGCCGCGGGTCACGCGGGGTGACGGAGGCAGTCCCGCCTCCGTGTGGTTCGACACGTGCGAGTCTGTCCGCATCATTCCGTCGGCGCAGTGCATGGCTGCGCTAGGGTCCAACCGGTGCATCCTGCCCGGGTCCCCCGGCCCCCACCTCCTGTCCCCCAGAACCGGGCTGCGCTGGGGCGACAGTGGGCCGCGCTCCACCGAGTAGGAGCGCCGGGGCAGGCCGTCGGAGTAGAACGGCTCCTCCGGCTCGCCGTAGGCCAGCGAGGCATCGCTGTGCCGGCGTTCGTGCCTGGCTCGCGACATCTCGGCGTGCATCCTCATCTGCTCCTCGTACGGCTGAGGTTTGACCGGGTAGCGGGCCAGGTTGGGGTCGCTGCGGTACTGGGCCCGGTAGGCCTCCTCGCGCCGGCGCCGTAGTTCATAGTCTTCCGGCCGGCCGCTCAGGCGCTGCTCCTGCGAGAGCCGGCGGCCGCGGCCGTCTCCGTAGACGTAGCCGTCCCTGTAGACGCCCTGTTCCTCGTACATCCTGGAGTCCCGCGGGGAGACGCCCAATTCCCGTCCGTAGTCGGACGGAGAGTGAGGCATGCCGCTGCCCGCCGGCGCATGCTGCGATCCTCCCGCCCCCTCCCTTTGGTTATGCGCTGCGATTGGGTCCCTGGATGTTGATGGCCTTCCTCTCCTGCCAATCAGAAAGGGAGGAAAACGTTAGCGCGCCACAATGAAAATGGAAACAAACCCTAGAAAGAAACAGCTGGAACATCCTGGCATTTTTCTTTAAACCACAGCTCCAGCCCCTTGAGAGGCTCTTCTTAACGGCAGCATAAAACACTTCAAAAGACACAACGCTCGACTCATGGCTCGACATCCACTTGGCTTTAAGGCCACCTCGTCTAAAACAAGCTCTCATCAGCGCTATTCAGAGCTGCTGCCTCCTTCTGAGATGCGGCGTCCTGTGGCTGCGCTGATGGGCAGGAGCAGTGTGGGAGTGGGCGGGGCATCCGTGGTGAGGCACTGCTGCCACCCTTCGGGTTCTCTGGCCGCTGACCCGCAGGGGTGAGAGGTCAGTGGGGCCCTGGATCGGGGCCGTTTGGGAAACAGCTCGGGTCAGGTCAGAGGTCTTGGACACTGCAGGTTTTAGACAGACCCGCCCTCCCCACACACCATCATGTCTGCACCCAACACACATCGCAGCTCTCGACTGTGGGAAAGGGAGAAAAAAAAAAGTGACGAAGCAAGTGTGTGTGTGTGTGTGTGTGTGAGTGAGTGAGTGAGAGAGAGAGAAGGCTTTCAAAAACAAGACACCGACTGACTTGTTTTTCATGTGTTTATTTACTGTCAGTCACAGGAATTTATTTCACTACACATCTGTGTCAGGTCTACGGCCTGTACCGAAGCCATCGTCATCCACCGACACCCAGAGGACAGGATGGATCTTGGCGACAGAGATGACGCAATTCCCTCTTTAAAGCAGTACGTATCACATCATTGCTATTCATTAGCGCTTCATTCCCAAAACAGTTCAACACACCAGTAGGTGTGAACTTCCTCAACTCCGACACTTCCCAATCCCTGAAACTCAGAGCCCCACCAGAACCACTTGGATCAATGAAAACAAAGCAGACTGGACTCTAAAGGTTGGATCCAAATGTAAAGTCCTCCCAGTGTATTACAGAGCATTACAAAATAATGGAGATTTCCTCTAATCATTCACATGTATTGTGTATTAATCCAATATTTGACTGCGTCAGGGGCCGAAACGAACCTTTCATCACAACGATGACATTACCAGGATCTGAGAACTGGTGATTACAGATGAGAAAGCCGTTTAAAATGGATGGGTCTCCTGCATCCAAATATACATGAATAAGCACAATCTAAGTACAATGTATTTAAGAGCTGCATCTCTGCCCTGCAGTAACTCCCGTGCTGGAATGTCCCTGTCCCCAGCCAACTGCACAGCAGGCTTCCAAGCTCGGCCATCCCAGCCCCGTGGCGCGCGCGGGGGGGGGGGGCGGGGCCGGCCCCCCCCGCCCGCCCGCGCCCCGCGCCGCGCCGGGCCGCGGGGGCGGGCCGGGGGAGGGCGGGGGGGC
>JAOYMR010000004.1:20239765-20250650 GCA_025802075.1 Tenebrosternarchus preto | reverse complement strand
GTTTCTATAGACATTTCATAAGGGGGGGGTGAGGTGATGGGTTACAGTTTCTATAGACATTTCATAAGGGGGGGGTGTGAGGTGATGGGTTACAGTTTCTATAGACATTTCATAAGGGGGGGGGGTGAGGTGATGGGTTACAGTTTCTACAGACATTTCATAAGGGGGGGTGAGGTGATGGGTTACAGTTTCTACAGCTCTCAAGTCTGTGAGGTGTTGAGGTACAGTCAGTAGCTATTTCACCAGGGTATGAGGCAATGAACTACAACAGACCACAGCAAATATTCAACAGCCAACATTAATGTGATTAAGATCAACAATCACATCAAATATCACAACCACCACTGGTGGCAAAAGAACAAAATCAGCATGTCACATAGGAATTAGAATGAGAAGATGCACTGGGCCGCACAGCAGACCCACACACACTAAACTGGAACGGACCTGGGCAGGCGGAGAGTCTTTCACCAGTGAACTACCATCTACCAGCTGAACTCCCAACAGGCATGAATTCCGTCCAATGCAAAAACCAGTATGTGGAGAAACACACGATCATAACACCAACTGGTGGAAGTATAAGAACTATTGTACACCATCATCATGTGAGATGGGGTTGTGAGAGGTGAAGCACAGTGATGGAGGAGAAAAGAGCTTCTTTCCTGGCAGGGATATATTGTTTTCCTGAGAGCTGAATTTGTTCTGATACTGAGATGTAGATCAGTAGCAGGGGTTTACATGGTTTAAGTAGTGAACTATATTTAGCTACACCCCCACCCCCCCTCCACCTTAATTAAACTCATCTATATACTCCATGTTTCAAATTTCAAGTTAAGCCATATGGTTTGTGCAGAGGGTTTAATTACATTTGCTTTTAACATCTGTGACTTTAAATGGATTTATTGCATAACAGTTTAATTACAAATGTTCTATGTAAGACAAATTCATGTCACATTCCCATGTACACAAAAACATCAATATTTCACTGCCACAAGGCTGCTAAGTGCAAAGGTGTCATTTAAAAATTTGAAGATTAACAAGATATTAGACCAATTTGAATTACACATGTTCAATTCATTGTAGAGAGAATATATTAATATTAATTCTGATATTAAAAAAATGGAAAGGCAGTAGTTACGTTTAACAAAATAGTAAATTAAATCACTAGACAACCTTAATATTGCATGGCAGATAACAGATTTGGTTTCATATAAAAAATTTGAAATATTAAAAATGTTCATTTACATTGACCTATTTATACAGGTGTGGCACATCAGCAAACTGAACCATCATTTGGCACCAAGATTCTAGACTAACCCACGTACGTAATTACTAGTATGTGTGTGTGTGTGTGTGTGTGTGTGTGTGTGTGGACTGGACAACCACCCAGCCGCCCCACTGCTGGCATGGTGGTCCTCCCTACCATTCTCATCCTCTTCCTCTCCCTGCTTGGTCAAAGAGATTTACAGCTCCTGCAGAGTCTGTGTATGTTTCTCATTAGCTCCTGGGCATCTTAAACACCTCTAATGGTTTGCTGGAAGAGGCTGACTGAGTGGGGCGGCATTGCCAGGCCACTTTAAAACTGGCCCAGTGTGTGACAGGGGCTTCAGCAAGCAACTGGCACAGGACGTCAGTCTGCCCCTCACATGTCTGGCAGAACAAGCCCCCACCATACACACACACACACACACACACACACACACACACACACACACGCTCATGCACAAACACAGCCATGCGCACTCTGTGCATGAGGGTGTGGGTGTGTGGGTTCATGTGTGTCAAACACATGCGTGTGTGCACACAGAAACAAATGAATCCCTACACACACACACACACACACACACACACACACACACACACACACACACAAACCTCTTGTACATCCCCACCCCACGAGCACTGAAGAGCTGTTTGTTCTGAAGAGGTCCTGCAGTCTGTTCCTACACAGACATGCCTGTCTTATCTGTGGGGTCTGATCATGGGCATCAAAATAAACTGGAATTGAACTAAAGTTCCAATGTTGAATCATTGTTGGAATTGTTAAGAGGAGGCTTGGCCTTAATCTGGGAGAAAACGGCCTTTAAAGCTTCAAAGCCCTTAACAGTAGCGGAGCAGTGGTAACTTATGGCGTTCCAGCAAATATCTGAAGGTCTATGAGACTGTAAAAACTGTGTGTGTGCGCGTGCAGTTATTGTGCATTAGTTGTTAATACAAAGTCCTAAGCATAATATACTCTAGAGTCTGAATTCGTCAGCGATCCAAGCCAGTAGCTCCAGTCCAGCATAAACTTGACTCAGATCTCCTGGCAGTAAGTAATGAATACACTGTTCAAGCCAAGACACTAAATAAAAGCAAACACTGGCTCAGACTTCGCCATGGCTTGACCAGCTCACGTCATTTCATCAGAGGGTCTTGGCTAATCTTTTGTTTTCTCTAATATCTGTCCAGTAAGCACAGCACAGCACAACACACACACACACAAACACACACACACACGAGCAAACGCACCTGCATACACACGTTCTCATCAAACCCCACACACACGCCGTTCACTCAGCAATCAGATTAAGCCGTTTCATTTTTTTCTTTATGACATGAAAATGGGCGAGCTGGAGCGGGAAGGAGGAGCCAGCAACCTTGGTCAGCCAATCAGGACAAGGCAAACAGGGTGACCAGTGCTTCGGAACCGCAGCTCAACTCACCTATTCTCAGGAATGCTGTTCCGTACGGAGCCTCTGGACGGCTCCCCCTGCCCCCTGGTGTCCGATCCCAATTCACACCCCTCGGTGCTGCTGTAGAACCACTCTCCTGACTTGGTGAGGATTTCTTGTTGTTTTCGGCACAGGTTGCACACCCACATTACCTGCACACAAAAGGACAGAGGAGGCGGTCCTTCAGTGGCCACACCCACAGACTCCGGGCAGGGAGATGTCGGTGGAGAGGCAGAAAGAACGGGTGAGCGAGGTGTCAGGATGTGCTCTTAGGGAGGCCACAGAGGGCATAAGCTCGCAGGGAAAGTGCTCAAATCAAATCCTTGTTTCGTTCGTACACGAATAAGATAAAAGTGTGTGCGCACAAAAGCACCATATTGAAGCATTTGCATTTAGTTTGATCATTTCCATTTTGAGAGGCATTCATAATGGAGCTGGAATTTACTTACTTTCAACTCCAGTACATGTTCTTAGTGGTAGAGGGTATCGGAGAGAAATATGAGAGCCATCCATTAAATTACTGAGACAGCTGCTCATTTATTTCCATTGTAAAATACTTGTCATTTGAAAATACTTTCTATGTAAAATACTTGAAAAAAACAACATGTTCTGACATTGATGTAAATGTATTGCACACCAGCATTTTCACCTCAGATCTAAGGAATAATTATATATCATAGAACACAGAAAATAAATATTTGGTATTTGGGCAAGTATTTAAATATTTTTCTTATAGTGATATTACTTTAATGCGCAGTTTGTGGGTCTCTTGCAAAGCTGCACACATCACAAGTGAGCAGCATTTTGCCCTCGCCTTTAGTCCCATCCATGGTGAACACGTATGATTAATGTACACTGGACATTTCATTTGCCCCACGATAAATAAAATCATCCGTATGATGAGTGAAACCTGCACCGTCTTTCCGTCGCTTGAAAACCAGAGACTCAAAATCATTCTAAACCTTATGGGCATTTACAGAAGAGCGCCGGGTTTTTTTTTTGTTTTTGTTTTTTTTTTTGCAAAACCATGAGACGTTTGTGTGTTGCTTGAACAAAACAAAGGATAAACAAAAAATAGGCTAAACAGACCACACTGCCACAATAAAATTTGTAATAAAACGTTGTTGTTATTAGTTGAACGTTTTCAGGGTTTTGCCCATTGCATCTAAAAGCGCCACTGCTTCTTTCTAGCGTTGTGTTGTTCATGAAAGTTATATTCATTTATTATGACTCGCGAAAAACCGCGAGTTTTCCGTTTCTTCCCAAGACTTTTACGCAATAAATTGAAACAATTAATACCATGTTTATCCACTCCGGTAAAGTTATTTTTATATTGGGCATTGGGTATTCGAAATATCAGGTTTAATACGCGATTATAAAACCATTATGAAAGCGTAAATGCGTGTGTTTTCATTCACAAGATCACAGTACAAACCAAAACCGTTTGTAACTCGAGGAAGAGAAAGATACATAAACGCAGACGACCGACACGGCAGTTTTAAGGGGCCGTCTAAAAAGTGCAGAAATGTTGACCGATCTCGGATTTCGCTAAAAGGAAGTCTAGGAGTGCTTATAACAAAGACACTTGCATCATTTACACTTACTACAAGTTCCATTTAATGTATCGTTGTTTTACTTTGGGAAATATTGTGTGCCTTAATTGCTGCCTCGGCTGCATGTTTACTTAAACAGCCCTGATACAAAGAGGTCCTCACTTCGGGTGGGGAATAACTCGGGTCCAGTCCACTACAACCATCAGTCCGCTCCAGCGGTACGAGCATTTCCATAGGCTGAAAAATGCCATCAGCCCCCACCAGTCATACAAGACAATGACTACAACAATAAGGTTCTTCATAACTGTTGAGGTTTCCAAATGTTTATATGGTGCATTGTGTTAATCACTGAAATTGGAATTGTTTGTAAAAATCACTTGTTCGAAAGAGTGCAGAATATATTTTCTTGCATTGTGAAACAACAATCAGACATACAGGGAACAACCACTTATAAAAGATAATAGGAAAACAAGGGGACATTATGCTGGCTGTTTAGCTGGGCCCAGACTGGATTGATTGGAACAGCCTTCAATAGTATTGGAAATAATGTTTGCTAAACCAGATAAACCATAAACCGGGACTAACTGGATTAAATAGTTTGTATAAAAGTTACTTTGAGAAACTGAAAAGTATTTCATACATTATTAATTGTTAACCGCTTGCAATTGCTTGCAAAAATCCTTTAGAAAGACTGTTTCTTTTAATGTAGATGCTTTGGATAATGTTCGATTCCTTTTTTAAGGAATTAAGACAGCTAGGGTGTACACAAACCAAACAGTATAACAGCATGCGAAAATGTATTCAAGCGGAAGCTTGAGTTGGAGGAGAGATACTGTCCTGACAAACATGATGGGTAACATTAATACGCTGCGTTGCAGTTAAAAGGCAAGGCAGATTAACTGATACATTATTAGACTCGCTGAGAAAATATGCGTTATGCCACTCACAATTAAAAACTGCAGACAACGCTGCAGAGCGAAACTTATGCCACCTCTGCGATTGCACGATATCTGCTCTGGAAGTTCTATCTTGAACATATGGGCGGGATTCAATGAGTGATATGATCGATTTAGCTCCACCCGTTACTACTAAGCAGCGAGTACGACGTTAGAAATTGGGTCAAGAAAAAAAAAATCCTTTTTACAACAAAAGATCAAGAGACTGCCGAGACCACTGCAATTTGTAGGGTGCTCAAAGGGTGCCGTTGTGTTGAAGTAGCTTTGTGTGCGTTTAGCTTTCATTTAGCTAAACATCAGAATTGTAAAACAAAGTCCTTCACCTTCAGTCATTGGGGAACGTCTGAAACGTTCAGATGGTCCCTAAGGACTCCGACTAAAGCGCAAGTGATCCGCGCTTCTGAACAGTTCTTTTTGTCGGAAGAACCGGTCATTTGCACTGCTGTGTTTTTTTCTGTCTGCTACTGTTTGACAGTATTACACGCAGACAGAATAAATGGAACAGTGAAACTATCTAGTCCGGCATCGTACCTACCGTACTTTTTTCAAATTTAAATACATATTAAAATTACTTACGCCACATTTATCTTACTTAAGGTTTATACTTAAGGATAACCATAGCACATCATAGTGTATTAAACTCGCTTCCTACCCATGGCGCTGGTGTGAGTCATTTTGAAGCTCGATTGCAAGCTGGGAAACATCAGTGAAATGTTATTGAATGCGACCCAGAGTGGTTCCGTTTTCAAGACCAGGGACAAATCCAGCTGGCTTGAGGATTGCGTCAGTTATTCAATATCACTCCATCGGTCTAATCAAAACGACAGTTCCAGGTGTAGTCCGAATGAACCGCACTGATAAGGTCCGTCTGGCAGGCTTAAGAAAACACAGAAAAAAAGAGTGCATACTGATGTTGCTCCAACTTAGACCGACTAAATGCGGAACTGCCTGCCGACGTCATGTAGTAGCAAGCGGTTAAGAGAACACTGCAGCACAGCGCTACTAGTTTTGTCTACATTATTAATCGATCCTCTTGACTTCCGTTTATTGCGATTGCTTGACGTACACTGAAGCATTACAACAAAAGTCCAGTGTGTAAGCGCTGACTAACTCATGGCTGTACACGTGACAACTGTATGAAGGCCTCAAATAATCAGACAGAAAGTTCGAGAAAAGTTCGTTTTGGGAAGACCTATATAGTTAACGTGAATCTGAAAATATCAAAAGATGCAATAATAGTTAAGTGTGCGCGCGTTTCCCTCGGCTGTCCACCCATTTAAAAACATTCACATGTGGTACATGTGCGTGTCTGCACAAGGACGAGAACCCTATGACGTCGTCCCAACCTGGACTGAAAAAGAATCTGGTCACCTAGCACTGCAGGGGCAACTTGATCTAGGGCCCCGCCGACCCGCACAGTCATCCACGCTGATGCTAAACACATCCTCTTGCTACCCATGACACCCGGCCTCTCCTGCGCGCCGAGCCCCTCCTGGCCCGCGGGCTTGGAAGAATCGACCCTTTTGGGCCAGACTGGTATTTCATACTGGTCCAGGAGCAGGCGTGTCCTCCGAGGCTCTGAGCTCGAGCTGAGCCGGAGAAACTGGAGAAATGGCTGGCGCAAAGGGCCTCAGATGGCCAACAATCAATAAACCACGAACCGTGAGGGTAATCCTTAGGGTAAACGTTGCACGAGTGAATATAAACCTCTCACACTGAGGTAAGGTAAGCGATAATACTACATTTCTAACTGGATAACACATAAATGGCCTTCTGTCCCCTTTCAAGTATCTACCACAAGTAGTTGGAATGCTAATATCAATGATGTGCAATAATAATAATAATTTTAAAAAGTCCCAGACACGCTCAGTTTCGAAACTGTTTTTGGCAGAGAGAGCTACCGATTTACAGTCGTGTGCGTGAAAGAACGGCACAGGCTGCACACCCGTGTGCTTTCCAAGTCGCTTAAAGACCACTGCGGGAAGCTTTGGAAGCGTATTGCAGATGCACGCGCAATGGGTTCATTCTACAAAAGCGTGTGTTGCCTGCTTTTCAAATAGATTTCAAAAAGTGCCTGCAAAATACGCACAAGAGCGTTCATTCCAATTTGTGAGTTGCGACGAACGGTTTTAAAGCGGGTACCCAAACCTTTTTAACAGTGTTTTATGGAAACGTGCAAGCAAATGGAGAAAGCCGTGTAGTCGGTTGCATACGGAGACTGGTTGGCGTGCAGTGGAGTCAGGTGTGTCCAGGGCACGTGTGTCCTTTACAGGAACAGCCCTTTGTTGTTATTCTAGAAAATCAAGGTGACAATAGAGCGCTGTAAGTCATATCCAACGGTGTGCCTGCTGCAATTCAGAACAGTTCATTCAGAAGGCCGGCAGCCAACGCCTTCACACGCTAAGCGATCTGCACATGTACGACTAATTTTTTCTGGCACCACCGCGGCGACTCGTCTATCAACGGTTTCGTTCCTGCTATACTGTGCGGTCTGTAACTGGAGGCTAAACCGTTTCGTACTAGTCGATTTGGCTCTGTAGTTCAACACTTCAAAGTCTCCACAGCCTGGTATTTAAATGCCCGAGTTTTATTAATTTACGTTAATTTGTCTAATCGGTTATAGTCCCGTGAAGGAGGTGGCGGATGTGTACAAACAGTGCTGTGATTCCTACACAGTGCGTCCAGTATGTTAAACGCTCGGATTAAATCCGACAGTTTAATGACTCCCCATTCATTCCAGACCCAACGCGGCGCGCTACAGACACAAAATAAAAACAGTAACGGTAACTCTAGTATGCCCCGTCTTTGCCGCATCCACACCCATGCTAAAACACTGCACATTGTGTGCACACACACACTGCAATATTCAGGAGGTAGGAATAACAGATTAGTCACTGATTAACAATTGACCAACAGTAACGTCATTTTGCTTGCTCTTCTGGGAGGAGAGGAAGCAGCGCAGTGAGGCGACGGAATCAGCACCCATTTGAACTCCACGAGAGGGTAGGAACCGGTTACATTTACAGTTTTATGCGCTTAAGTAAAAGCTGAGCGGCTTTGTAATTTTAAACAATCTTGCTTCTGCTCCGGAGTTGGTGAGGGAAGGACTCTACGTTTTATTTCGCTATACTGGTTTAGCTACTGATTGCCTTGTTGCATATAGTCTCAGTAAGATCTCGGAGCTGCCTTTGTGTTAGTAATACCCTTCTCTTCACATCTTTATATGATTTTAGTCCAGATCAATTACAAAAAGGGATCACGAGCTTGGAAACGTCTACTACTGTCTTGAGAGATTATGGTAGTTGTATTGCAAAATATTCTGTGTAATTTTAAGCTTTTTTTTATTACTTTCTTTTTTGCTCCTACCACAAGTTGCACCTGTGAGCTACTTTTTCTGCCATTTCAATCCAGTAACAATCTGGTTCTGCAGAGTCTCTGCTGAAGCCTCTTGGTTTGCCGAGACGACCTCTCTAAGGTCAGGGGGTAGAGACAGGTACTGCAACATTTGATTCTAAACCATGTTGCATTTATTTGGAGGTTTGGATCCCTAAAACTGGAAGATACAGGTTACAAGCCTCTGTTTTAGATTCTTTGCTGAGGCAGGCAGATTCTGAAAAGCTCTAGTATACCCTTTCCCAAAAAAACCCCACCAAACAAACATAGATGCACCCCAAACTCCAGGGATGTTGAACTTTCTGGTACACTGGCACACCTTCCAAATGGTCTGTTGGCATACGGGTGGCACTTGCTCCTGCCCAACTTCTGTGAGGAACGACTGCCTCTCAGTATTCCTCCTCTCTGGGCAAGATGTTCTTAACCCCCTTTCACGATCACTTCACCTCACTTAATATACTTCTTATAGCCACTGTCCCATCTATAAAGGTCACTTCACTTTCACATTTGTGTATTCGTTCATCTTCCCCATGATAAGTGGTTAAAAAAAAAAAGTAAAATATAAATTAATGGGAACAAATAGCAGTTGGATTTTGATCAGAATACGGTTTAGAGGGGAGAGAGTGTGCGCGAGCGACAGCTCACTGGAACATGGACATGCAAAAATTTGGAAGCAGCTTGTACAGGAACATGCTGCCACCTAGTGGAATAAGTGCTGTACTTCTCACTTCCGACTCAGAACAGAGGACTTCTATAGACTTCGAATTACATTTCTACATTTATAACTTTAAAATTATTCCCAAGCTTATATAAAGAATTTCAACAACGCATAGTTTCATTGTTTGTGGTCAGATATTTGACTGACTGAAAAGAACGTCAGATGTAGAATTAAGTTCATTGCTGCATGGACACTCAGCGAGTACAGGCCATTAAGAAAGGAATAATGTACCATCACAAACCAACAAGCAGAGAGAAATCGTTCAGCTACACGACAAAATAACTGACTACTGCTCCCGTGTGCTTTTGAATCGAGATGCATTTATAACAAATCATCATAATGTCAAGCATTAGTTGGGTGATGGGACTGATGGCTCAAACGCACGCACGCACGCACGCGCGCGCGGTTTGTGTACCTTGTTGGAGCGCAGAGACACTCGGCCCCCACACCGAGCGCAGAACTTGGTTTGGCAATAAGAACAGACATGGCCGCATCCGTCGGCGAACTTGGTCTTGTGGCAGATTCCGCAGGTGGGCGAGTCGCCCTTGGGCTCCTGGCCCTTCTGAGCCTCCTCTCCGATCTTCTTCACCTGGTCCTTGTACATCTCGAACTGCTGGTGCAGCTTCCTACACAGAGCACAGAGGGGAGGGTCAGAGGCAGGCCGCTCGCCCCGGCACGGTACCGCTCCCTCGCCCGCACGCCGCCCGGAGAGCCCGGTTTCAGCAGGGCCGTTTCGTTGTCACTCTGCGAGGCTCGTGTTTTCTCAGTATCTCTCCCTGCATGGATGTGCGGATGGGCCTCATGAAGCAACATCGTTTACAACCAATGGTTAATTAATCTATTTCATTTTAGCTGAGCTGTTTTTTTTAAAGCACCGACATGCAATTACAGATAAAGTGTTTCCGTCAGAACTCGTGTAGCCAAACGACACGTACTGACGGTTTTAAAACCGACAGATTAGAATTAGAGATTTTTTTTAGATGACGGATTACAGTTACAATTTACGTTGGACGTCCGCTTACACGGATCCTGTGCTCAGCGGCAATTGTGCAGATTCAGTCTTTGTCAGACGTGATCTAACGGAGGTTTAAACCACCAACCACGTGGAGCTTAACCTCGTTAATTAAACTAATGAGGGACCGAACTGCCAGAGTCACCGAATCTGTCGTTTTACATTTACAAAACTCGGGGTTCAAGTGTGGGCCGTCGATCAATAGCCATCTCAGCGGAGCGCACTCTCATCATGTCCTCATTGATCAGCCATTCCTTTCCCCGGTTAGGGCACACCACGCGGTACGATTTGCGACGCCGCAGGACACTGCTTGCGCCAAGGTCGTTACGATCAGCATGGAGTATGAAGTGGCTCAAAATAAGCAACCAAATAAATAAAAGTCAAACGGTGGCCGAGTGCGATCCGTACCATGTCACGTTTGGGGGGGGGGGGGGGGGGGGGCTTGCGACGGCTTGTGTTACCGTTTGACGCTTAGCGCCCAGGAAAAAGGAAACCACGGTCACTGTGAACGCAGGGCGAAAAAAAAAACAGGACCAAACAGC
>JAOYMR010000004.1:20210936-20239552 GCA_025802075.1 Tenebrosternarchus preto | reverse complement strand
CCCCCCCCCCCCCCCCCCCCCCCCCCCCCCCCCCCCCCCCCCCCCCCCCGCGAAGGCTTGTGTTACCGTTTGACGCTTAGCGCACAGGAAAAAGGAAACAACGGTCTCTGTGAACGCAGGGCGAAAAAAACAGCAGGACGAAACAGCCAGGAAGCTTCAAGAGGATCCGTTAGTAAAGCTTCACTCATGTGACCCGTGGCACCAGTCCCAAAAGCTACATACGAGGTCCTCTGGATAACCCTTGAGATGCACCTTGTCCTCATTTTGCGTACATTTTGGAATATGGATGGTTTCCAGGATTTTTAGTCTCTGAGAATTGTATTAGTTATACATTATTAAGAACAACCGTGTTTCATATTGCTCACAGAAATGAACTGCCAGGTTGAGTTGGTTCAGGGGCACGTGTATGGTGGGCGGGCCACCTCGTCTGTTATACTTACGCCTCGGGCTCCTCTTCAGCTGGAGGCTTTGAGGGCAGCTGCAGAACATTACTAATCATCTCAGAGAGAAAAACAAAATGATTCCACCTGTTCAGAAAAGCACAATAGTGTCAATAATCTGGGATGAAGCCCACAGGTGCGTGTGTGTGTGTGTGTGTGCGTGTACCATGCTTGTCTTTGCCAAGCTAGGCAACAATGGCAGACACCTGACTCAAGAAGGCCCCCTTGTGGCGGAAAACGGTAATCTAAGATACTAGTCATGACGGTGTGTCATGTGCCTTCTCTCTCAAATTGGACCGTCTTGGTAAAGACTTCTGTACATTAACAATGTACAGTAATTAGGAGGATAGTCAGTGAAGTAGCACAGCACACCATTAGATTCAGTCAAACACCACATCATCATGTGCAACGGAAGGGGCCAAACAGCAGCAGAGCCCAGCAATTTCTTTGACTTTATACACATGGATATCTGGGTTTAAACACAGTGTGTGTGAGAGAGAGAGAAAGTGTTGGATGAGTGCGGTTACAGGAAACCACGCGTTAGAGCAGGTGTGGTTCGCAAGATCAAGATGCGTGTTAAAAAAGTAGACACACTAGAGTCTGGTGTACGGGAGCCATCCAGGACGCGCGTGTGCACACAGAGTTGGGGGAAAAAAAGGCCCATTTTCTAGCCCAGAACTCGAATGAAAGCACCTAGCAGAGAGACAGTAGCAAGACGTGAGGAAAACCATAGCAGGGAGAGAAAGCCACTCTAAAAGCAGATGTCAAGCAGATGTTGAGCAGAAAAGCCGTTGTCAGGTGGGTGGAGCTGGGCCCCAGCAGTCACGGGCTGTGGGTGAGTCATGGTGGCCCAGGGGAGACCAAGTGGTTGAGAGGTTCTCTCGCCATTCCACGAGCACATAGACCAAAAAGGAAAAGAGGAAGTGCCCAAGCCCTAAGCACTCTGGGAAAATGAGGATTTTTGTACTTACTTAGATGGCTGGGGCTTTGGCTCTTCATTTGGAGTTTTCCTAAAAAGACATTTTTCACAGAACTCATTATGCAAAAGGAAAAAAAAAAAAGACAAAAATGAAATGTAGCAAATCATTAAAATATTAATAACATGAAATATAACTAAAAAGCATGGAGTGATAAATTCATATTAAATAAGACTAGAGAAAACAAAAAAATGAATATTCAAATCAAATGAAAACAGAAATAAAATCACTTCTACTGGAGAATTTTGACGGTGGGTTTTAGTTATCCTGCTAAACTGAAAAATTGTGCTTTGTGGAATAATGTCCCGGAGCTCAAACCACACCCAGAGAACTGGGGTACATCTACACCTCCAGCACAGGGCCGACGCCATTCGTCCAGGCCCACATGCTGCCAACAGCTTCTGCTGCTTCTCCATTTTCCCCCAAAACTATGTGGAGAGACAGAAGGGGGCGGGGCTTCACCACTCGCTCCGTGTTCAGACGCAAGGCAGCCTGCGAGGGGTCCCAAACCACACGGTAGCCATCAAAGCGGACACACGGGCGTGGGGGAAGGGGGGAGGCAGAGTGCGCTGACTCAGCCTGGCAGCAGGAGTCCAGGCAGGGCAGCAGAGAGAACAACAGATCAGCACCATCCCCAGAGCCAACAAGCGCACTAGTTCCACAGCGTTTAGAGCAGGGGCCGGAACATTTTCAATCTTACATAGTTGACTTTTTAATAGAACCAAGGGGAAAATTTGATTGACGAGTTGGTGCATTTAAAGCAGGTCAGGTGTTTGACACCAAAGTGCTATATTAACTAATATTACATAATTATGTAATCACATGTGACATTGTAGTATTAGTTAATGTAATTACTTGCACTGTGGTGTCAAGCCCTGGTCAAAGAGGGCCAGAATCCAGTATGGTTGGATGACTGACCTGCTTTAACAGATTCAACTTCACCATGTTTAGTAGGTGTGTTTGAGCAGAGCAATCACCAAACTTAGCTTGAGCCCAGCCCTCTGGTTTTTTTCCAGCACTGGTTTACAGCATTTTACCTTATATTTCCCATTATTCTATTAAAAAGTCTACTATGCAAGATCGAGAACAGTTTACATTATATAACACAGCGACTCTAGAACGCCCTGAAGGTTCATTATTACACAGCCACTCTAGAATGCCCTGAAGGTTCATTATTACACAGCCACTCTAGAACTCACTGAAGGTTCATTTCTTGACAGGAGTGCTGGACGTTCCTGTGCGTTTGTAACAGTGACACCTTTGTGAGGTCAGAGCAGGAGGAAGTAATCCTCACACAACCTCCTCCTATTACTCCTCCTTTACAGGAGCGACAGCCTCCGCTCTTTTCTGCCTGAGGGTGAAAAACTGCACAACGACTGGCCTCGGCACCAGAGAGTCGTGAGCAGCGGCTGGGCATTCACCACCCTGCTGGCTGAAATTTCTTTTTCTAGTTTTCTAGTTTTTCTAAAACCAATGAGTAAACAGATTCCACCCGTTATAACAAGAGCCGAGGCAAACGTGATCCTGAAAGACGGCAAAAAAAAAAAAAAAGAGCCTGACCGCCTACATGCCGTCTGTGTTTACAGTAAACAGACCCTCAGACTGGACGCATTCTGCTGAGGCGTCATAATACAGGCCGTCTCTCCCCCCTTAACGGGATTACACTCGGTCAGCAGCCTATCAGCATGGTCCATTTGAAATCATTATACTTGAGACCGAACAGCACAGGCATGTTGAGCCGATCTGGACCACTCACAAAAAAGAAACTACAGAAAACTTCTGCAGTCTCTGTGAACTATTCAATCATTTTTAATTACGGTAATAAGAGGAATTCAAAAAGCACTGTGCGAATTACACTGTATAATATGATGGAAAGGACATGATCTGGACATCTGCAGAAAAACTAAAGAATATTAAAATAGAGGTATATGATATCTTGATATCTTCTTGTTATATATTGTATGTATTATTTGATTTATTATTTGCCCAGGACAAATTTTACCATTATCCACTCAAATATAAAAATTGTAGCCAATGATTCCAGTCATTTCCATCAATATATGCCTCCTGTTTAATTTAGGCCTCACTGGTGAATTACGCATTTGCCCATCAGATTTAACGCCGCGTTTATTTTGCCGTTTTCTCATTGCAGTCGTTTTTTCTAGGGGCCACATCTTGTCTTTGCATCCACAGGCATTTTCTTTGCTGCTTTTTTATTCAAGACGAAATAGCAGTTTGAGAAAATTTGGAAAATTATGTTGAGAGTGATGCATGTTAAAATTAATTGTGATGCCTGATTTTCCTGTGACGTAGCTATGTAAAATTAATTTACGGCCAGTTTGAGTTCAACCTCACACACAGCACTTAATTTACACGTTATAGTTTAAATTTTTATTTTAAAATGCATAAAAAAGGTCAGACGATTGGTTATTAATATTGATATTAGCCACAAAAAGGTGCTAATTATCATAATGTAATTAGTACATCCCTATATCAATAAGTTTTTAAGGAAGACCATAATCAGTTGATGTTGCTGTATACCTTTAAATAAAATGAATGCATTTCTCACATGCAAAAAAACTGCATAGAAAAATGTGAAATTATTAGTTGTTAAGTGAGTAACCAATACCCTGTTAAATCTGGCTGCAGTAGGCGTTGCTTAGAGTTAATGATGAAATCTAGTCCACTCAGCATTACATTATTATTATTATTATTATTATTTCCACATACACATTATGCCACAGGTACTATAGAAACAGAACATCCACCACACTTTCCTTTGACCTAAAGCCATTTTAATTGAGGTCATAACACTTTAGATCATATCAAAGTGCAACTTCGGTTGCACTGCTCAAGAATGTCTACATAAACTTTAATGGTTTAGTGTTTTATGGTGTAGTAGTTGAAAATACAGAGTGAAACACTGAACACACACACACACACACACACACGCACATGCACACACACACACGCACACACACCGTTGATCCAGTTAGTCTCGGAAGAAGGCCTTCATAACCTCTCACTTCATCACAGATTATTGTCTGTGTGATTAGGTCTCATGCTATATACGAACATTTGAGGGCGTGACATCAATGACACACGAGCGTTTTGGGCGTGGCACCTGTGACATAAGCGTTTGGGAGCATGACATCAGTGGGATGGATACAAAGGTTCCAGATAAACAGAGAAAGCAAACCGAGCAGTTGGTCATCCGCGTTCAACACTGTCCTGTGAGCTGCGTCGGGTTGTGCATCTCTGACAACACGTGCCTGGCACAGCCAACCTGGACGACAGCACTGCCCCCAGCTGGCCAGAGAGAGGAAAGACACCCCCACCCCCCCCACACACACAGCAGAGCAAGTTTTACACTGAACACTCATTTAAGATGATCAATCAGGTTCCAGAATAATGTTACCCATTTACAAAAGGTTGTCTTTTAACATCAGACAGATATATATGCCTTCATGAGGATGAACCAGTTCAGATTAGCCTCCTGAAGACCAGACCAACTCTTCTAGTCTCGTCAAACAATTTGCCCACTATTTTTGAAATTCAAGACTCATAAGTGACTCATATTGCTAACTTCCCCTCAGCTCCTTTCTAGTGGGGGAGTAGCCAAAAAATGAGGAAGTAGGAGGGGGGGGGGGTGGTAGAGACAGAACAATAACTAGGGCTTCCTCCTTCTTTCTGCCAGTATGCAAAGATAAACATACTAACAAAGACCTTCAACCCAGAGAGACACTGAGGAGCTACTACAAGGGAAATCTTTATTTTATTTATTTTTAAAAACAAACACTAACCTGCTGGAAAATTCTAATCATCAAATATTTGCTATCCAATATGAAAATGTTGCATGTGGTTTAGAAAGAGACAAAATATGTGGCAAGAGCTGAGAACATTATGGTTTGTTTTGGGGCCAAGGTCAGTCACAGATACTCTAGCCATTCTTGAAAGCTGGAGTTGCACTACATAGTTATGCTGTGATGTGGGTGGCTCACAGAACTGCTCACAGTAACGATGAAACCCACAGATCCATCAGGTCATTAACATGGAAGTCAGAGCGTCCACGGATTCTTTTCTGAACACAAGCTGTGCAGATAATCTCCTCAGAGCATTTCTGTGGAGCATCACCAGGTGAAAGTTTGTGGTTTGACATCTGGTGCTTGGGCCATTGTACTGTAGTAGATCTCTGCGTGTCTCTTTTTGTATCAGTGGTAACCAGCTCTATACCAGCCGTATACCGTTTCTCGCAGTCTTAAGGGATCATCAATCAGAGAATCAAAAC
Organism: Tenebrosternarchus preto; assembly: GCA_025802075.1. Lineage (NCBI taxonomy): Eukaryota > Metazoa > Chordata > Actinopteri > Gymnotiformes > Apteronotidae > Tenebrosternarchus > Tenebrosternarchus preto. The sequence continues at coordinate 20,233,847 of JAOYMR010000004.1, read as the reverse complement.
CTGCCCACCACATTCCACGTTTCTGTCCACCAAGCACCGGTGCTCCTGCTGAAGCTGGTGCTTTTTCCTGCGAGCTAGAAAACCTTTTGAGACTGAACATATGTTTTCACTGGTTGGAGAGTCCGATGATAAGTGGGCGTTTCCTAATGCAGAAACAGAAGATGGAGGAAATTGTATGTCTCATAGCGGAACATGCTACTGATTTTTGCTTCTTTGTTTGAGGGCGTATCATTGGCCAGAATAAGCTTTTTTTCAGCCATTTCAGGACTACTGATAATTCATCTGCTGCTTTGGTTGCAGTTTTTGTACTTTTAGCTGTAAATGACAAAAGCAGGCAAACAACTTTCTGTGGTATTTGATGGTTCCATGGTATTCGATGGTTCACTGGTTCTAGAGCAACAAGATTATGGGGTCAGAACGGAACCGATCGTTTCTGCCAAGAACCTTTTTTTTACATTTTTTTTTTGCAGTGGAAAACCACAAAACCATTCAAGATTTAGGTACAAGCACCACACCAGTGGAAAAGAGCTGTGAACCTAAACCAATTCCATCAGCCTAGTACACTCTCACCTTACACCAGCTCTTCTCCATTTCCATCTGGGGTAAAGCCAATGGGGATTTGAGATGGTACATATAAAGAAGGGAACCCCTTAAAACGAATAAATTCTAACTGTTCTGGACACAACCAAACTGAACACCAACACAACCAATCCACTGCCTGATTGACACCTAAAGGTGTGTGTGTGTGTGTGTGTGTGTGTGTGTGTGTACTTCTGCATTTGGTCTTCAGTGTGAGGACTGGGGAGAACGAGTGCCAAAGACACAGTGCCAGACTCCAGAGAAAGAATACCAGAGATTCCCAGACTACAAGGAACCTGTAGGCAACACCATAAGGTGCCCCTCAGGAAGCCCTAGAATGGCATCCCAGGCTGATGTAACCATGGCAGCTGAGGCAGACTGCCCTCTCAGCTTCTGTTTCGTTTCTGCAGATTATAGGTGGACTGAGCACGGGCCAGACTTTGCTCTAATAAAATGAGCGAGAGTAATGAGACTCTGGAGGGGTTTCAAACATATGCCGTCTCCACACCAAGCCATCTAGCTGTGTGTATGGAAAGTACTGGTCTGGATATCCTAGGATCTTATAAACATAAGATCCCCTCCAAAGCACAGACTCTGGATCAGTGTCTAGATGCTCCCTTAAAAGCTTTAAAACAAGGGGATCTGGTGAAAACCTGGACAGTGTCTGCCTGGTACTACGCTCACAAAACTGAGCTTAACTGAACTTTGCTTTGATAGCTTGAAAAATTCAGTAATAAAATATTTGAATATCGTAGTAGATGTAGAAACATAAGCCGTGTGACAATGGTTTCTGGTGTCCCACAGGACTTACTCTCTATCCTGGGTTTGAATTTGAGGTCAGTTTGATTTAAAGCAAAACCACAAACTGACAAATAGATGTCCTTAATTTATCCTTGATGGGGAAACTGGGAAATATGTGCAAGATTCACAAGTGAGGCAGGACAGAGACTTCAAGGGCATTGCTAATTTCAAATGAGAGCTCCTGCATTTGTCTTGAACATTTAACCAACTCCAAGTATACCCTGAATGTCTGCCAATTAGGTCAGAGTAAGGGAAAGTGGCTGATGGTGTCAGAAAATGGACACTTATCTTACCCAATCACTGTGGCACAAGCATGCGTTTGTGTCCAATAAAACCATAGCATCAGGAAGTTTTAAAGAAAAAATTCAAGACATTTGTAAAGGTAAATGAATTTCCAAACTTAAGTAATCTTTAGGCAAAAAGTACAAACTGACTCATGGCCAAGATGTGAAATACAGTTGTTGTTTTTTTTAATCTACTGAAGAAACAGATAAAAAACAAAAATTCCATTCAACTATCGTCCAGTTAAAGCTAGTCTCTGTCTGATCCAGATGACATCTATGCAAAAAACTTTAACGTTAAATAAAACCACTGATGGTAAAAAACAAAATGAAAAAATGGAAATATATAAATTTATATATATATATAAAATATATAAACCCTTTTTACTTCAGTGAAGAACAGATCCCTTTCGTGCTGACTTCAAGTCACATCCACCGGTTCCCACACCTCCCTTAATCCAGCCCATGTCCACAGTGGAATAAACTCACCGTAGCCACTGGCATCATCATCAGCGCTGTCCACACTCACTCTGCCAGTTCCAATAGGCCTTTAGACAGTTGTGTTATCCACCCTCAGTCCTGAGGACTATGGCACAGGACAGGAAGGAGGAGCTTCAGCTTCTGTGAGGCTCCCATATTGAAATGATACAGGTACTTTACTATAAAGGCTTCCAAGCCTTTGTCACTTGGTGAGACATTATTTCTACACCAACACAAGCTCACACATGGAATCATTTTCAATGTAATATTTGCATTGGCCCTCAAACTGGAAAGAATGAAAGTATATTTACTTTTATAAACAGGGTATCTTTCAATCCAACAAGCTTGTGGTGAAGAAATACTTTGAGACAGCACTGTTGCACATCTCTAATTTAACAACTACTATTCATATTTTAAAAGCTCTTTACACAGACCAAATCAAGGAATACTGTATATCAGAAATATGTGGCCACCTGACCATCACATCTATGAGCTTGTTGGACATCCTAAAGGTGGATGAATATAACTGTTTAAAATATGATAAAGCAATAACAGCAGCGTTTGCAGGAACTAAGGGTCTCAGTCCAAAAACGGCGGAAAAACCATCCAGCCCGGATTCGTCCGTCACACTGCTAGATCGTGAGGTGCGATTCATCACTCCAAGGGACACGTTTCCACGGCTCCAGAGTCCAGTGACAGCATGTTGAATGCCACACAAGGCAGATCTTGGCATTGTGCAGTGATCTGACGCTCGTTTGCAGCTGCTCAGCCATGGGAAGCCCTTTCATGAAGCTCCTGGCACACAGTTCTTGTGTCGACGTCACGTCAGAAGGCGGTTTGGACTCTTTAGTGAGTGATGTAACAGAACATTTTTACGCACTGCACTCTTCAACACTTGGCAGTCCTGCTCCAAGAGTGTGTGTGTGTGGTCTGCTGCTGTGTGTATTGTCTGCTGCTGTGTGTATTGTTGGTCTTAAGTATTTCTTTCACAACACCAGCATTTACAGTTGCCCTGGGCAGATCTAGCAGGGCAAAGTGACATTTCACAAAGGGGATTCTGGCAAAGGTAGCATCCCATGTACCACAGTAAACATCACTGAGCTCTTTCATACACCTGAAACCACTGGGTGAGGCTTAAACACCTGAACTCAATAATAAAGAGAAGTTCCAACATACTTCTGGTGTATAGCATATATTACTCAAAATACAACAGTCATGCATCTGATATGCTCAATACTCAACAGTCATTTGAGCCATTATGAATACATTACTACCAGTAAGCAAAAAAAAGGCATGATTTTTTCTTTCTACTAAACTCTTAAACAAGTCTGCTGTAACTTAGTTACTGTAACACAGTAACTAAGGAGCATTATGTCAGAACACTTAGTAGCCACGCCCACCCCGTGAGCCCAAGGGCGGCCCAAGCACAGCGTACGCTTCACAAAGACTGAAGGGGATGATTGGGGAAAGGAGCTGCATGCGTCACTATAAGAGGTGAGCAATGCCTCACGGTCTGCTGAGAAACGGTGGTGGTGCATCTGTGCACCACCACCACCACCACCACCACCACCACAAACATATCAGTCACTGGAAATGGCGGTACCGAACAGTCGTATGCACTGCAAACACACTTCGATGTGTCCATTCGGAAGGGTATCCCCAATCCAGTGCAGGTGTTCTGTGTCTAAACAAACGCCATTTCTGTTCAGAACTGAACTTAACAGGGTAGGCCTTGACGACAACGATTAGAGGGAGAGAGGGTAAAGGTCAGTAAGCCTGCAGCTACATTCTGAGCTGCAGAAGGAGTGACAGCAGCATATGATAGAATTTGATCAGATTTAAGCTTTTAAATTGTTGCCAAGACGCATCTGCAGACGCGCAACGCACTGTGCCAACAAAACCTTTAAAAGAAGAAATTAAGGCAGCAAAATGCGTGATTTATTTATTTATTTATTTATTTATTTATTTTTAACGCTTAAGTTTTTATTTCAACCTAAACCTTCTGCGGTAAGATGCTCGACAGATAAAGCATACGACACTTGTAGTAACTGTGTAACAACTGTACCCTTGGAAGTCAAGTTAACTTCCAACAGAAAGGCGTTGCAGTCGCATCTCCGCGTCCTCGGGACAACGCTGATAGCCCGTAACGTGCTTTGACAGAGGAAATGCGAAACACATCTACACCTCAAACGCGTGGACAGCGCAGTGGTGCTGAAAAGACGGCAGGCGATGCACATTGAAAGGAAGAACCAGCTATAAAGAAATATTATACTGTGAAGAGCGCGCGCGTGCGCACGCACACACATGATTACATCGCGCCCCGCTAATGTATGATTCATTCAACAGAGAGCATGCATATGTAAAGCAAAAGGCAGCTGTGCGATTTTTTTTTCTGCCGAAGATGGCGCCCAGAGCGAACCCAACCCAAAAGAAAATACAGCGACGACTGGGCCCGCGCAAAACAAACAGAACCAGCCGTGCAATTGCCACTATAGCACCATATACTACCGCATCACTATCACTAAACCTACAGCCGACCTATCAACAAACACGACAAACCCGCCGAGGCGCTTTGACGTTCGATGAAACGCCCACGCCTATGTTATGTTTAGACTGGGTATTTTATTCAGGCTTGTGTCAACAATAATATTGACCACAGACGTAAGCAATCATATTGAATTTCAGGGGACAGTCATGCCTAAAATGTTGTAGCTCTGCGACAGCCACAATTTAAAGAGACACAGCCACAATGAAATACAACCTTTCCACTACGACTGCGGTAGTACACTGCTACGAGTCTTTGCCTGTAGTCTGCACTCTCTGCATACCTTCATACGCAAAATCATGTGGCTTACTTCAGCATGGACTGCTCGTTCTCTTCTTCTTTCCGCTGTCGGTCCATGACCGAGAGGATAATCTTTTTTTCCGCCTCAGTTAGGTGGCTCAGGTCCGGCATCTCCGGCTGTTCATCCGCCGCAGGAGGAGCGGCCGGGCTGCCCCGTGGCCCGAGTGGAGCTGACATCTTTAGTCGGAGGTGCTAGAAAGACTGAGAAAAAAAAGATTCACGTTTTTGAAAAACACGTTCATTCAAATTAGGGTCTTGTTAAAAATTAAGTACAAACATGACGTTGTGCAAGACAGGAAACGAATGCTACTACGGGACATACAGTAGCTCAGTTCCATAGTGTAGCGAAAGCAGAAACGGAGCTATCGATCATACACCTGTGGTACATAACATTATCGTCGGTTACTGATGTAAATGGACGGCACCGTGACCAGCTATTCTGCCCGCGTGGACAGTTTCATTATCGGCGTTTTGCTCTGTGTTGAAATAGTATCGTATCTGAACGTTTGGCTACCTGCGTTGCTTTCAAATGTGATTTTGCATGTGTCTGTGGTTAAGCGAGTAACAAGCTAGTCATAAATATACATGGAGCAGATGACAGCACTAGAAGGAAATAACGTGAAAACAATCTTGAGTTAAAAGCAATGACTAATGCTCACATCGCCTCTTCAAAACCATAGGTTTGTTTCGCGCGGAAACGAAGCAATGTGTTATATCAAGGCGAGTACTTCGGGCATAGGATCTGTTAGCGTTCAGAAACTAGCACTTGGCGGAGATTATCTGATTATTCTGGGAAAACTTAAAATCGAGTTCTTGCCTTTCAGCTGGCAGTCATGGTCAACCCAGTCTAACCCATAGCTGGTGTTCTATGGAAAGATTCTCCGCATCGTCAAAAATGCCGAACCATTGATGTCTTGTGGTTATTCGCGCTCTTGGTCCCCAAGTGTCCCCCCTCCCCGAATCTCTCTCTCTCCTGTTAATTCTTGGAGATTTCTTGAATGCAGAAAACGGGTGCAATGAGGGGCGTAAAAGCCCGACAGAATGGGTGGGCGGAGCGATGTTATTACGTAGGACAAAGATCAGAGGCTCCAGATCTGCAGGGTCGGCTTGTGGCAAGCAGAGCGGAAGTAACCGCCGTCCAGCTACACATTCATTGACAGGGCAGTTTGGTCAAGATAATTCCTACAACACAGCAATTGGATTGCCCATGCTGTGTGCATGGGTAGTGATGTATTGGCACGTTATGGAGAGGAATCGGATATCAAGAGAACATTACTGTATCAATAAAACATTTGAGTTCCACAAAAAAAAAAAAAAAAACTTCTGTGCATTAGTATCAAAGTTATCAGACTTCCTCATTTGCTTCATATCGATAGGGGTCAGGAAGTTTTTAATACATGGCTTATAAATAAGTCAGAATTTTTTTTAATCTCAATATTGCTACAAATAGTTTATGCTCCTATGAACAGATGTAAAAGGGTTAAACTGGGTATAAATGAGCACTGTGCCCATCAATAGATTAGTGATTTCAGAAAGACAACAGAACATATCAGATGTTGGGCTACTAAAACAATTCCAGAGAAGAAGAAAAAAAATTCTGGCTATACTCTCTAAAAGATCAAACCTAAGAATGTACTGTATATTACATAATACCCTTTTGTAAGAACTGTGTAATGTTGTAATGATACTTATTTTGTAATTTTGCAAGGGGCCAATGAAAGCATTCTGCATGATTGTGCTTGTTTATTGCCAATAACTGCCTTTTTTAGAGGCAGTTAATATGATATCTCAAATATGAATGAGTTACAGAGCCATAATGCCAATACAAGACTTTTCCAAACGTTCTCACTTACTCAGTCATGTCTGATATCCCTCGGGGTTTGGGGAGGGTGGGGGTGTGACTGGAGGCCAGGGAACAGTTTTGTCAGAAACACATTATACAAAAACTTAAAACACTGAGATGTTGGAACAGTAAATGATGTACTGATGTTGATGTCTCGTCACAAATTTTGGTACAGCAAGCAACTGGTTAGAGAGCACACCTGGTTCAATTTAAATGTAGGCCTCAAGGTAAAAGAAGGTTTAACAAATCAATGTCTAAATTGAGAATAAAGTTGCTAACTCATTTTTCAAAATTTGTATCTTGCAGTAGCCCTCCTCGTTATTTTTCAAGAATGAACGAAGAACAAAATAGGTCAAAGTTCTTCAGACCAGACGTCTACTGTAATGTGGGTAGACCAATAAATATTTACATTACAAGCTCTTAATCGTCGAGTAGTAACAATTTGATACTATAAAAGCTAGTGTTGCTTTAAGATTTTCCCCGCCCCGTCGACGCACGTCACCCGTTCTGTGTACAGTATGCTTTCCTATTCCAACACAAAAAGTTATTCACTGGAGGTCATGCGATTACACGCTGGACGCACACAGTGTCACAGCTGTAGTGATGTTTACACAAAGCTAGTGGTTACTTGATCATTGCTTCGAACCATGTCTTCGTAGGACGCAGTCTGCTCTAAATGTCGTTTTTATTGCACCGCGCATCTTTGTTTTCTTTCTGTTGGTTCTGACGGGGACAAGCAAGTCAGCGATAATGAACACAATTTCAAGACAACGGCCCACTGCAGCAGCGACCCTGCCTGTCGCTCCGGACTCCACCGGCCCACATTTCTCCATTACAGCAAGCCTTTTGCGTCTGTTTAAGCACATCAAGTATGAAAATTTGGCAGCGGGACTTAGCGGGGGCGTTATATCAACAATGGTGCTCCACCCTCTGGATCTCGTCAAAATTCGCTTTGCAGGTAGGTGGTGGCTGCCCAAAAAACAAGAAGGCCTCTGTCTACGGCGCTACAGCTAGCGGTTATACGATACTGCGGGATTACTTACGTTTGTGTTTACAACTGGGAGACAATGACGTGCGCCAAGGGCAACAAAAACACTCCGATTTAAGTTGGTTGTATCATGGTTTGTTTTGTGCTTTAACTCCACCCCCTCCCTCCTTCTTTCTTTCCAGTCAGCGATGGTCTGAGTTTCAGGCCGCAATATAAAGGTATGCTGCACTGTATGATAAGCATCTGGAAGGTAGAGGGGATCAGAGGACTGTACCAAGGTGTGACCCCCAACATCTGGGGTGCTGGGGCATCGTGGGGACTTTACTTCCTGTTGTAAGTAGCCTGAGCCTTCAAGAACCACACACCAAACATATTAGGTTTCAGAAAGGGGGGCAGGCTCAGGAGTATTAGTTTTCTGTTTACATTGGCCTTGAGTGTGTGTGTAGCATGAAGTTTTAAGCTTCTGAATGGGAACAGAAATGCCAGGTAGCACAGCCCAAATTTCTCCCCCAACAGCCAAGATGAAATCCATCAGTAACAGCAAAACATCAGTTGAAAAGATTTTTCTTCTCCCAACAGAGTAGGGAAACAACCACACCCATTTGCCCAACAGTCATATTTTTAAAACATAAAAAGACTAAAATATAATAACCATTCACCCAAAACGGCTTTATACCTCATTTTGTTTTTATATGATTTAGGCAGAAATATAGTTCAGATATCTACCTTAAATCTATACTGGTTTCAGTCAAGCTATGGTGTAATCAGCCTTGTTTGATCCATCGTTTTGTCTTATACCTTACTAAGGCCCCAAAGTTAAGAGTAACTAACCATCTACAATCTTGAATAAAATTTTGCCCACATTTGCAATTAAATTACCCATGAAATACAGTATATCATTTCCACATACGTGCAAGACATTTGTTGCATACAAAATAGTTTACAGTGTGCATGGAGAAATCTGTGAAGAGACTGATATAATAGCCCACAGTATGAAACCATTTCTCTTTTTTATCCTGAAAAATGAAGTGAAACACAAATGGTGGACTGAGAGTCATACATGGACTGTGCATTTGCTTTACAGGAAGTGTGTGTGTGTGTGTGTGTGTGTGTGTGTGTGTGTGTGTGCGCGTGTGCTTATGTGCATGTCTCTCCTGTCCTGTAGTTATAATGCAATCAAAGCCTACATCCAGGAGAGCAGGCAGACCGAGCTGAGTGCAGTGGAACACCTGGTATCTGCAGCAGAAGCAGGTCAGTGACTGGCTGGGCCCTAACCTCAACCAGCACAATCAACCTAACGTTGATCTGAACACTCTGGGAGTGTGTCTTTTGGGGCGTTTCCTCTCCAACAAATCAGTGCTGACTAAAACAAAACAAACCAGGGATGATTTCTCTCATGTGTATAATAAACCAAGAGAGCAAGGTGGTGTCTCACATTGTATCAAAGTTGATAATCAACACCCATCCCTAAAAAAGAAAATAAGGCAAATACACTGGCGTGCCAGAAGTCATTGGATTAGCAGTATGTAAACTGATATCAAATGGAGTTACACTTGAATAAGTTATCTTGAGTGAGGTTGAACACTGGCCAGCATGATTCTGGCAAGACGACATGAATTATTGGAGTTTGAACAAGGTATGATAGTGGGTGCCAGATGGGTGGGACTTTACATGTCCGAAATTGGGCTGAGCATTTAACACTCCTCAGTCTAGTGTGTCACGTGTGTACTGGAAATACATCACAGAAGGCATTACCACCCACTGTGGTACAGGGCAATGGGCTGCCCACGGGAGCTTAATGATCATGACCCATGGCATCTGGCTAGAACCATCCATGCAAATAGACACGTGACCCTTGCAGAAATCACGTCCACATTCAATGCAGGAGGCCTGGTGCGTATATCCCACAGGTCAATGTAACATTCTTTAGCTTCCATGGGATATGGGAGCAGAAGACTCACCAACATGCCTCTGTCCACACACCACCAGACACAGTGCCTCATCTGGACTCATGAGGTTGCTAACTAGATCCTAGAGAACTAGAAAGTACAAATACAACGCAGTTGTGGATGGCTACACTTCACCGGGCCAGAGGGGGGTCCTACACGATTCTAGTTCACCTGTCCTGTGACTGTTGGCATGTCAGTGTACATAGATTAAATGACACTTTCATTGACCACATGGATTAAATACTGGCAGTGCTAGTAGAGTTACATCTGTATAGTTTCAGTTCAAAATTTAAAAAAGGATTTATGACTTTTTTTTTTTATAACCGGCAGCTCCCACTCCCGATCCTGGGACCCCCACAAATCTCCTCTAAAACAATAAGTTGCCATTCATTAAGTGGCTCAGGTGGGCTGCTACACAGAAACCATGGTAACGATGGGGGGAGGAAAAAAAAATGTACAGTGCTTGGAATCTTCAGGACCAGGACTGGGAGCCACAGACTGGCACTCATTCAGTCATCCCCACTGTGCCAAAAGACTTCAGATTTCATTCTTATGACCCTTTTTTTTTTGTTTGTTTGTTTGAACTGCTCCGGCGGCCTGGAGCAGTGAGGCCCTGGGCTCCTGTGCAAGCTCAGCTCAGCACAGTGTCACTGGAGTTTCAGCTACACACTGTCAGTTGGTGTAAAGGTGCCCTTGTGTTGGACTGCCTGTTCCCTGTTCCCCTGCATTTCTAGGCATTCTGACGCTTTGCCTTACCAACCCGGTCTGGGTGACAAAGACCCGACTGGTGCTGCAGTACAATGCAGAGCCTGACGGAAAGCAGTACAAGGGAATGCTGGACGCCCTCGTGAAAATATACCGTCACGAGGGTATCCCAGGATTATACAGGGTACATCTACAGACCTCAAACTAATCTCTACTCACTTTCTCTCTTTCTCTCTTTCATGTGTACCTGTAGAGAATTGGATCACAGATAAAAATAAGACTGTGTCGCTATCGGCAAGTGTTGGTGGGCTATTTTACACTGTCAGTCTGAATTTTCACTGCCACACCACTAGAGGGCTGCACTATATTGTGCGCTCACATATGACACTGCATAAAACTAATAGCTTCAACTGGGTCTGAAGGTTTTGCTAGCTTCTCTAACACGCACAAATGATGTAGCATACGCTTCTATACCTACTCAACAAGACAGATTATATACAACATGCTATAATGGCATAGAGTCGTGAGGCATTTCTGCCACCATTTGTATGTGTATGCACATGCTTGTGCGTGGAGCTCAACCCGTATTTGTGACTGCAGGGCTTCCTGCCAGGGCTGGTCGGTACCTCCCATGCCGCCCTGCAGTTCATGACATACGAAGGTCTGAAGAGGGAACAGAACAGATATAAGGAGATGCCTTCAGAAGCACTGCTGGTGAGGAAACGAACGCCTCATCTTCTGAAATCTTTGTGTGCCGTGAGCAACTTCTACAAAGTCGCCTTAGACGTACCGTGGCAGCATACAAACGGGAGAGTAATCAGAGTAATCTTTGCTCTGGAATTTATTCGCGGTGGGATGTGGTCAAGCCCGCCCCGTCATGATTGTTTCAGATTTAATAGTGCCCTTAAATTAGCCATTTAAAAAAAGTGATGTTACAATACAAAACGTAAAACTTTATATTACTCAAGAGGGCAAGTACCGATTGGTACTTCGAAGTGTTTACAAAACGCTTTGATCACACGCTGGTAGTTGTGCACAAAATTTTCCCCTGACGGTTTCAGTTGATAACGCGCGAGACGCTGGAGTAACGCAATGCTTTTATCTGTTAATCTGTTACATGGCAAAAACATCACAACGAAACGTTTGTTATAAAGGCGACATAAAAATAATACGCGGTCCAAGAGTGCATTTTTGATCGAAAACCGACGAAACTGGCATTTTAAATCAGTCATGTCTTTAAATTTGGCCAAAACTGTCCTGTCAAACTAGCTAAACTCATTTCAGTCATCTAGTGTTTATACGTGGTTTGAGTTTTTGAGTGCAGTAGAAAAGTGCCTGGCAAAGTGTCCGTTTGAAACTCCCGAGACCCTACACTTGATAAGGTCGAGCAGGTCACAGGACGACCGTTAGGTTTTACACACTGAAGACTGATTAGGCTGTAGCCTCCACTCTGTATTATGTGGGTGTCGCATTTAGTTCAAAATTTGCCTCACTAGAAGCTCAGTAGGCCGGAATTCCAATTAGCGCTTTCCCCTTCTTCATTTATCCCTTTGCCGCTTTTAGCATAAGTAATGTTTTGTATAAGTAAATTCACGCATTTACGCACCACTTAAACAAGTATCCTACTTACCTGCGGCTAAATCGCGGACAATTCAACAGACTCGCTCAGCACTACCCTTGATTGATTGTCTTAAGAGCCACAGTGGAGCTTCAGGTAACATGAAATGCCCACAGCGACCCGCTCTGGTAGACAGCGAGCTCCCACGTTGTAAACATAGTCGTGAGGGTGGGGGAGGGGAAGTGGAGGCTGCCTGCTTTCATACTGTGCTGGTAAACTACTGTCCCACTTTTCATTTGGAGTGTAGTTCAAGCCTGCACAGACTGCTGCCTATTAACATTGCATGTTGTGGTCTTGCAGGCCACAAAAGTATTTTAATAGTTGCTGAATGTAACTGTTAAACTGACTTGTTTCTCGAATCCATCACAACTCCATCTTTCTGTCTCTCCTCCGCCATCTTTGCTTCAGTCTCCACTGGAATATATCGCCATGGCAGCCATATCCAAAATATTTGCCGTGGCAACAACATACCCATACCAGGTGGTTCGAGCACGCCTTCAGGACCAGCACAACAACTATAGTGGAATAGTGGATGTGATGAGGAGAACATGGAGGTATGCATCAGCCTGGCAGCACTGATATTCCCACCACAGTGTACTCTGTTTATCCAAAATACAGTCATTACAGTTATCACACTGACAGCACTGACATGCCCTTCCCATCACAGTGTCATCACAGTCGTTACAATCATGAAAAACCTGCTGTAATTCCATAATGCTTGTTCTCCTTGACATTTATAGGCAAAGCAATGGAACAACCAACCTAATATCAGAATGTTCTTTTAAAAGTTATAAAATCTTTCCATACGTGTAGAATTCATAAAATGTAAAGTGTCTTGGTTTTTTTTTTTATTATTATTTCATGTGTGATATTCTGATGGTGTTCCTGACTTGATGCATTAAAATTACTATGCAAAACCACATTTCCTCTGTGTGCAGGAACGAGGGTGTAGAGGGATTTTATAAAGGCATGGTGCCCAACCTGGTACGTGTCATCCCGGCCTGCTGCATTACCTTCCTGGTCTACGAGAACGTCTCGCGTCTGCTCCTGGGACAGTACCACTGATCCACGCGCACATGGACGCCAGCAGGGACCAACTAACGCACAAGTCAACACATAGTATGACGAACAAACGCACGTTAAAGTGAGACAGGGAGAGGGCGCCACTGAACCCTCTGTGGACGAGAGACAGTAAGAGCCATGCACTGAGGGGAGTGGTGTCTGAATCTGACTTTTACCTCAGTGGAGATCCAGCCACAGTATCAATGCGATCGGGGAGGATGAACGGGTTTTCATGTTGTCCTGCGGACGGTAGAATTGCACAGAGAATGTAATTCAAAAGAGTTAAAATTATCAGGATGTATTAAAACTGATTTAAAGCCATTGTATGTATTATGAAGCCACTGCAGTTATCAGAGTTTATGATTTTAGCATCCTGGCTAGTGAGCAGTCATACCATGTGACGTTTTGTATTTTGTGTAGACAATGCCTAGGGAAGTGGGTTTTGAGGAGTGGGTAAAGATCGAAGTACTTTAAGGCAAAGTGCAGGGCTGCACCCACTGAGGCCCCCTGGAGGACACGGCATGACATGACATGAATGAATTTCTACTCTGAAACCAGAACAGAAGTGGACCTTACTGGGCATGCTCAGTAGAACAGCACAAAGGCAGCAGGACAGTGATGACCAGATACCTGACCAGGGAAGAAGGCCAGTGCAAAAGAGCTACCACATCTCAGGAGTACCTGGAGAAATGGAGAAAATGTTCAAATGTTCTGAAGCTTATCATGAATTGTGCTGGAAAGAGAAATAACTGTATCAATATATATATATATATATATATATATATAACACACATTTTGTGTGGCAAAAACATGTAAGTCAAGCCCCACCCAGCTCTGAACAAATTCTTGAGTTGCATACCAGGAACACATGCTCTTTCTATACTCCCTGCTTAGCCAGTGTTTCTCATGGTTTATGTGTGTTTAAAAAGTTGTGTGCCAAATCATTCTGTATACATTCAAAGTGATATTGTGTGTTGCAATGCAAGGTGCAATGCAAAAATTTGACTCAGGTGAGCTGGAGTATCTACATTTTTACAGAATAAAAGAGTAAAACATGATTGTTGTCATGGATTTTTCTGACTTCACAGATAATGCATATGTTTCGAGATTTAGCCAACAGCAGTACTGTAGAATTGGTAAACAGTACTTGTTTATAAGTTTGTGATTGGCAGCTGTTTTGAGTGTTCTGTTTTTAGTGCTCTGTATTGAAAGTTCTGTTTTAAGTGTTCAGTTTTGAATGTTCTGATTTGAATTCTGTTTTGAGTGTTCTTCTCAAACATGACCTCAGTCACCCCTGAAACAGGGCCGTAGGTTTAACAACAAAAACAGCACAGTGTCATTGCAATATACGTTTTACACAAAGAAATGTTGCATAGTAATATAAAAAAAAATCTTCAGAGAACAACGTATAAATGCTCAAGTTTAGTTATAAAACGCTTCTAATAGCACTCTGTTTAAGAGTGTGTATATACTGCATAGTCTTCATACATTGTGCAAATGCAAAAGTGACCAGTTGATGTTAAATATAAGACTTAATGAAATAAGACTGCAACTGACTGAGACTGTGAATCATGCTAATTTGTGTGCGGCTGTGTGTGTGTGTGTTTAAAGACCTGCCATGTGTTCCACGATGTGTCTGTGTGACACTGAACCACACAGCAGCTGGAAAACCACTTCAGTACTGTTACATAGAGCCAGACCTGCATTACTCATACAGGCAGTGGCCATTTTCCACCATGGCTCTCTAGTCGCACCCTTACATATGATGCACTCACCGCCCAAGTTCTGCTTCATCATCGCAAGCTTTCAGGCACCAGATCAACACTCACAAAACTCTTTTTATTACATTTATTTATTCAATGGAAAATGGCAGACTTTAATAAGTTGAACATATAAATATAGCACACAAGCAATTGGTGTTACTTAAAAATACACACGGGATACTTGGCAGTAATAAAGTAATATAAAGTCACAATCTTACCAACAACAGTTCACTGAAATACATAATGGTTTTGGCATGATAGTATTTAGATACAGAATGTTGTAGATATTGCAGTATTTAAGTACATAATGGTGTCACCATTGCTGTATTCAATTTGAAGAAAAATAAGCTGACTGTCATTCACTCAGGCACTAACAGGAGACCCAGTAGTTGTGACCTTTTGCAGTTGTACAGTAGTTGTGACCTTTTGCATTGAACTCATCCTAAATTTAAGGACGTGAGCAGTAGCACTCTGACCAAGGATCCACGTTTCTCTTTCTGCCTGGTGTCGCCACGGCAATGGTAGTAATAGTGGTGGACAGAGTGCAGTTGGACTGCAGATTCTCATTTGGGAAGCTCTTCAATGATCACTCTGGATACGGAGTTCCAGCCAGTGGAGGCATCACCCCGCGGGTAGTCAGCACAGGTGCCAACCCATATGCCCACGTCCACTAGGCCAGCGGAAATGCCCTCACACAGGCCCTCCACTGCAGAGACAAACACAAGCCACGTCACTGAACAAAGCCAAGCTCGCAGCACACCCAGACTGGATCTCCTTTAGGCTTTAGCTTTCATGCAGTTCAACTGTCAGCTGATACCGAAAGAACATCATGCAGGATTCAGCTAAGTGCCTGTTAAAATAAACCAGATAATAAATTAAGCGGCATTCATAAAACTAATTTAACTGTCAGTGGGTTGGATTTTCCACAAGTCCCTCCCACACCTTTATCTGTGATCAACACGCTTCACAAGGGTTGGCCTCTGGTGCAGATGTGTTTGCCGGGTTCCAGTTTCTCATTTGAGCTGCATTGAGGATCTCTGCAGTGAGCTAATTGTGGAGGCTGTCATAAGATGAGTTGCAGAGAGGAGAAGAAAGCAGAAATATCTCTGGTGTATGTGTGATTACAGCCTGCACAAAACCTCTCTCAGCCTGAACTCTGCAGCAGATGTGCAAAACACACCTCTGGTTTCCCACCTTCAGCACTGGTTGATGTCTATATGTGTCAGGTTAAAAATATTGTCTTGCGTCAGAGATTTTTTTTAGGTGGTAAACTTTAGTTTGTTTTATTGTTTCAATTTGTTCTATTGACTGATATGACCAAATAAACCAGTCGGAATATGTCTAAGGTCAAAGGGTTTCAAGTACATTAGTTGTATAATGTACCATATTCATTCTCTACTCTGAAAGGCTTCAAACAAATTGATGCCAATGTCAAATTGCAGGCTGTGCTCAGTGGACCACAATGCTATAAACAGAAATCCAATGGCTACATGTATCTCTGAATTTCAAAATTGCAGACTTCATACCGCTCAGATAAAGCCAAACCTTTTTTATTGCTGAGAGAAACAAAGTGCCTGTGTGCGCTCTTGGAAAAGCTGAATCTAGAGCCGTGTCTACAGTATTATACCATACCATGGTTTTATGAAGCACCTGGGTTTTATTCCACTGTGTTTCTGTACTGTACATGGTTGTTTCATTCCACTGTGATCTGTACTGGATATGGTCGAATGATAATAAAAGCCGCTTGACTTGACTTAACTCTTTTCTCTCTGCTAGTCTGATATTTTAAATCTTATGGCATAAATTGAATCATCAAAAACATGCAAACACTCAACAGGGAGCTATAACTGGTCCTGCGGCTGGGCAACAGGTCATTTCTGTTCCACAGTTCCTAAAACTGCACTTGTGAGTCTGAACTAGACCTTTAGTTCATATATTTCTGGCTTGAAGAGGACGTGCAAAACTGTTGAAGGGGGCAAGGGCTCAGAGACCTTGGCCTGGAGTTCAGGCTGCAGGAAAGCAAAGAGAAGATGAGGAGTCTGTGAAATGGGAAACTTCATCGGGCAGAAGCAACAGGGCAAGGAGGGATACGTTAGGTCCTGTGGAGATGTTCCACACATGGTCCTTGAGAGGTTTGTTCTGTGTGGGTATGCAGGTCTTTGATCACAGCAGCTGGCACTTTTCCCCTTTATGATAAACAAGACGCCTGAATACAGGTCTGAATACAGCCTGACAGGGCTTTATGATGAACGAGACGCCTGAATACAGATCTGAATACAGTCTGACAGGGCTTTGATCTGCTCTGCTGGCAACTCGTGGCTCTAATCTGCTCTATAAAGCTCCATTTCCAAGTACTTGTACTAATGTAAAATACTTGAGTTTTGCTCTGTCACTCGTTTTTGCACTGAAAAGCTAAAAAGGTCATTATATGAGACTCCTACCATGTTATTACTGAGGACTGTCATCACCTGGTGAACAGCTCCAACAGAATTTCATTGTTATTGCAATGACAATAAAGATTCTATTCTATTCTATTCTATTCTATTTTTTTCTATTCTGTTCTATATGCACGTCTCAGAGGACTGTTCAGCTAAACCACTGAGCTGAGAGTGGTAGATGAATGCATAACCGAATGACTGCTTGTTTACAAACATATGTGTGCAATGCACTACATTTATTAAAGGCTAAAAAATATATGTATATTTTTAATTCTGCAGGTGCATAGGCAAAAAACCCCACAAAAATTTCAAGTGTTTTCACAAGAATAGTTTTTAAGTGCTTTTTTTTTATTTGAAGTTTTTGTTGGTTTGTTTAATTTGTTTTTACAATGTTCCAACTATGACCCTGAACCAGCACGTAAGAGTTACCTGTGGACGTCCTGTGGATGTTGATGGTGGAGTTGAGCTCCGGGCTGCCCTGGTCCAGGTAGATGATGGACTCCACGGGCAAAGGCCCCGCGCACTCCGCCCCATTGAAGGTGAAGTACCAGCGCTGGCAGCAAGCCGTCCTGCACTTCAGCCTGAGGGAGCCGCTGAAGAGCACCCGCAGAGCGCTGTCCGAGCGACGCTTGGTGAATGTGCACTCCTGCCAAACAAGGCATGCACACGGGGCTCATTTGGTTTCATCTTTTTACGATAGCAAATGTTTGTGGGATTGATGACTCATTTTGGTACTACACTCTTGTTTTTATACAGTCACTGTGGTCTTGAAAGAGGCAGAAGATGCTTCCTGTGGAATTTTTAAAAAAAAAATTGAGCAGTAAACTTACAGCTATTTTTCCCATGTCAATGCCATAGTTCAGAGAGCTCCAGGCACACTGCTTGTAATGGGGTCTCCAGGGTTCCTCAAACTTCTCAGTAACACACTCTCCCTTTTCCCCCTTCATTCCATCGCGGCCAGGGATCCCTGGAGTGCCCGGAATGCCATTAATCCCCGGATTACCATCCCTGCCCTGAATACCAGGGATACCCTGCATACATGTATTATACTGGTGAGAAGAGAAGAGAAGAGGTAAAAGAAATGAAGAGAAAAAATGTTATTTCAAACTTGAACAACAATAGCACAGATTTCCATCAAATAATACTAAGTATTTGATATTATTACACAGTAACAGTTCATTGATGGAATGAGTGATGGAACATAGATTTTCCTTGTAAGCCTTAATAACAATGACTCACTCTGACGTAGGTCTGTGGGCAGGGGTGTACTCTGACGCTACTACTGGATATTAACACATTTGGGCAGAGATGATGGAAAATGCTGTATCACAGGAACATTGTAGAAAAATCCCCAGACCACAGTGTCTCACATCCTTCCTTATGGCACAGTCCAGAAAACTACAGGTTCTCAGTGAATCATCAAGATAATGGCGAGGGGTGGTCCGGCTATTGAATGTTCTCACGATTTTGTCACTTTTATCTGTGGCAAAGTGCATTAAAAATGTGTGCATGACCAAATCGTACGTTAAGACACTAGAAAGGGCAGGAACCTACGCAGACGAAGTAGCTGACTTTACACTTTCCTTCAGTACATGGCGAATGGAAAAGAGTGTGTAATAGAGAGCCAGTCTGGCCTTCTGCACCCAAGGGCTTCAAGCTGAAAGACATTAACAGTCCTTCTTGTCCTCTTTACCAGAACCAGACCTGCCAGATCCATCATGTTTCTGCAGAAGTCATCGAGGGCATGTGGGGGTACACTGTTACCCAACTCCTGAACCAGGGTGAGCACCAAAAGCCTGAGGCAAGTCAAAACACACTCTTTACACCCTGAATCAGACCTCTTATTAAACATAATGGAAATTTGACTTCACATAATGAAATCTTCTATGAATACATTTGAAAGGTTTTTTTCGGTACATACAGGAGCTCCAGGAAGCATACGTATTAATTACAAGCAAATATAGTTTCCATGCTTGCTGCCTAATGACAAAATGACACCAGAATGAGAAATTCTGCTTTTTCACTCAGCGCGGCTCTGTTCTGTCTTTCATCCCATAGAATCTCCCTCCAAACATTCCTGTGGGCTATCTCCCACACACTTATCTCCCACAGAGTGTGTGTAATGGCAAGGAAATGGGTGGTGGTCGGCACTCCGCACAAAAACACATTACCAACCCAGGAGTTTTGTTTGTCCATCTTAAGAAATCAGCACATGTGCACAGTGGTAACAGGCTGTCTGACAAAACAACATCAACTTGTGAAAAGAGCACAGTGGGCAGTTTGCTCCAAGTCAAACCCCAGACAGAGGTCAAACTGCCATGTCCATGTTAGTGGCTGGACTTCGCTGTCTGGCCTAGTGCATGGCGAAAGGAGAGCTATTTGTCTGAATAGACATTCTGTTCACTACTGTAATGAAGCTAATATTAGCTGTAGTAAGCCACGTTTGTGCAACAATGACCTATTAATAAAAACAAGTAACGTTATCATCTCATTATTGCCAAATCAGCTTTGGAAATGCCTGCGGGGTTGCTATAGTTCTCTACAGTTCTCTATAGTTCAGCCGTAAAACATTAGAGGGGGTTGGTGAGCACGACGAACAGTCTGGTTTTACGGATGCTTGAATGGACGAAACACAATGCCACATTATCCACAGGACCCAAGACAACGTTCCACAGAATGAAAGTTAATAGAAAAAAGTTCATTTCTCGTGTAATGTACAGATGTCTTGAGTAGGAAGGCAGATCATCCGAGTGAAGTATAACTGGCAGAATTTCCATAATGTGCCAGATCTGCTCTAAACAAAGATCACTGATAGGAAATAATTAGTTTAAAGTAGATTAAATAATTCGTTTAATCAATTTCTCTGAAAACTTCCATTTGAGTATAACTGATTTATTTTAGGTAAAAAAAGGACCAAGCTCATTCTATCAATCAAACACCAGAATTAACTTACATAGAAAAGGAACGAAATTAGAAAAACAATTATTTTATTATGCGATGGAACAGTAATAAAATACGTATTGAACAGTTATTATACTAAATACTATATACTGTTTGTATACCTCTGTAACAGGTGATATAACTGAACACACTTCAATTGTTATTTGGCGGATTTAGACCGACTCCAGCCCGCTCCGCTTCTTTAAACGTGACGCTCAATTCTTTGTATTGTCTACAGTCCAACAAAACTGACTGGAAACAGAGTTCAAGATGGTATCTCACCTTATGCGAGAACTCGCCTTCCCTCTGTCGACCTGTCCTCTCTTTAGTTTTTTCCGTTACACAAAGAGGAAAAAATACACAGAAGCAGACCAGAAAGAGAGCTCCCATTTTCGCTGAGTTGGACACACTGAAATCCTCAGTGCGCGCGCCAGGTCGCACGCGGCAGACAGGATGTGCGCTACAAAGGTACTTTTCTACTGCTCCATGGTAACGAGTCCGATTGAAAACAGCTACAGAAAACTGAAAGCAGAATACTTAAGACAGAATACCGAGCCGCGGCTTCACATGTGCACAACGCAACACATTCAACAAGTGTGTTTGTTTAAAGAAGACGTCCCACGCGGTTTTGAGATTTCAAGTTTCAATAGTATTTTGGGACAAATTGCTACGGATGTCCACTTACTATATACGACTCATTCCTTGGTTTTGTTTGATGTTGGATAAGTCCTGACTCGAATCTGATTGCCAAACTCTGAATGAATGGTTTGGAGGGGATCATGCTCTACTTCAGTATGTCACAGTACATATTGATATTCGGCAACACTTATGCAGCCGCAAACCTTGACCACCATACTTGACTGTAGGCAAGATGTACTCACTTTTGTGAAATACTGTAAGATGTTGCATTAAACCAACAATAAATTATTGGTAACGTAAAAAGAAAATTGCAAAAGCATTTCTCTTAAACACACCGATTGTAATTTTTGTGTACAGCTTTCAGTACCATCTCTTTTCCTCACATGAAATCGTATCTGTACTTTAGTGATTACAGATCAGTTAGCTGATTTCAGATCAGTTAATTGATTCATTGGTTAAAAAGTTCCATTTGCCAGTGAGTTCACTGTTAGCTCATGTTTTACTGTAAAAAGAGTCGTGTGTAGAACATTCTCACCAAAATGATGTGTTGTGGATGTGTTGGAACATCGTTGAAGAAAAACCCATACACAATCAGGGAGAACAGAGCACGGATGAGTGAATAAGGTAGGACAGGCGTTGATGGAGGAATCGGGGCAGATAGGGTTGGACTGGGTGAAGGAATGTTAGTCGTGGGGGACAAGGGGTATATTCGCCCTTAGAGTGGAGGTGGAGAATGTATAATCACAACCCGTATGAAAGGAAAACTTTTGCATGCCATGGAAGAGACATGTGATGGTATAACAGCATGACGGGATTGGATTCAACATTCCTGTTCCTGTCCCCCCCAGGTGCCTTACAAGATAAAATAACTGTGAGATGAAGCTCTTGAACTTGGCTGGGATCAGAGATTGAGCTGATAAAACACTATAGTGTAAAGTGGCTCATCTGAGTTTTGTGCTCATTGACCACGAAAAGGTTTATGATTTGTTTTCAGAGAGTGTCAAGCGGGGGAATCCGATGTGTCTGAATAAATCCTTCCTCTGAACTAAAAGGTTTTAGTTTTTTTTTTTTTTTTTACGTTTGTATAATACTGAACAACCTTTACTTACTGAATGTACGTTGTCTTAAATGATATAGTCCTGGGTTGTTTGGGTGCACTATGTACTGGTTACCATGACTGCATAGTTTTGAGAAAAATCAGGAAATTTCATTAAGGTATTACAGTTTTTATTGATTGTTTTGACACAGCCGTCAACTCAAAATCCACATTTTCAAAACAGTTAACGCAGAGGCCTAAACAGTGCCACAGTGGTCAAAATGACACATTTTGTTTGCAAAAGGCTCTAACTGTGCCAAAACCTTTAAAATATGGAACAAAAGCAAATTTTGCCGTCAAACAACTCAACTATGACACAAGTGTATGAGCACCTCCAATCAATCATTACACAATTGGCAACAAAATACAGCACTCGTGTGAATCAGTGCACCATTGCTTGTCATTGTAGCCTATGACTGTACGTAGC
Organism: Tenebrosternarchus preto; assembly: GCA_025802075.1. Taxonomy (NCBI): domain Eukaryota; kingdom Metazoa; phylum Chordata; class Actinopteri; order Gymnotiformes; family Apteronotidae; genus Tenebrosternarchus; species Tenebrosternarchus preto. The sequence goes on along the minus strand of JAOYMR010000004.1, from coordinate 20,211,393 downwards.
TTACATACCAGTGTCGTTTGTAGTCAAATTTGCCCTCTTGCAAAAAAATCATTCCAGAATTAGATATGCTTTGATGCAAATTTTATTGATTACATTCTTTTTTTCAGCCTGTGGCTGACGAATGAAATATTCCAACAGAAGATACATGGAAATAAAAATAAAATCCATTACTGTGTGAGTAGGATTAGGAAAATAAAAAAACACAGTCTTTTACAGTAAAGAACAAAAATCTATAGTAGGCCTATACTATAAGAGTATAAGAGATAGCCACAAGTGATACACTTCTGTCTCTTCTAGTCTCTTCTTTCTTGAAGAATAGGCCACTCTCGTGCAATGCATCGAGGGAAAAATCATCTAGCATGCCTGATCCATCCTTGACATGCCTCTGCATCTATATCTTGGGCAGCAGCAGTCATTGCATTGAGCAAGGGCATCTGTTCATAGGGACGGTGATCAT